>JASZXT010000171.1:0-43464 GCA_035521555.1 Lecanoromycetidae sp. Uapishka_2
GTGGGGAGGAGGGCGAGGAGGAGGGTGGAGGGATGCATTGTGGTGCTGAAGAGGGAATGGGGGAGCCGGTCAACGGGTTTGTGAAGATTTGATATGAGATTTGGTGTGCGGGATGAAGATCAAGAAAGAGATACAGAGAAGCACGATCAACAGGAGAGGGTACGCGAGGTTGATAATACAAAGCAGAGGACAATGCAGATGAAATGATAACAATGTGCAGACTTCAAGGCATTGTTCTCGCTACTATAAGGATACATCATTGTGTCACTTCAGGTATCATGATCGCGAGAAATGAATCAGTCGACAGGGTGATGGCGATTTGTACACCCATGTTCAAAAATCATGGGTGTACGTTTCGACGTTCCTTGTTTCATCGAAATGATTTGTCCAGGGTCGTTGGAAATATTTTGGCAACTTTTCGCGTCGAAACGATTGAGCGCTTGTTGCCGCCGTGCATGTGGCACAGCGGAATCAAAAATACTTCTAAGGTCCTATACGAAAAAGTCCTAGCCTAGCTCCTGGCTAGCAATTGCTTCAAGGTATTCATTTTCGCTGATGTTATATTTTGCAGTTGGAAAGTTTGAGCGGTCTAGTACGTTATTCTTTGTTATATGTGCCTGACATGAGAACCCCAAGCTTCCACGCAGAATACCCCCACGCCTCATCTTTCCCCTATCACTCCAACCCTCATACCACACCGCACCAACCAACCCCGTCGCCGACGGCATCACTCCCAGCAACGACGCACTCTACCCACGAGGTATCTTCCCATCCCTTATTGCCACAAAACCCACCACATTCTCATTCACAGCCACGGCAATTTTGCACTTGAAGAATTGATCATACAGCGTCATCCGCTCCACCAATCCTCGCATTGTGGCAACAGCGGCGTCATAGGATAAGAGGGGGTAGAACAGACGTATTTCATACTATTGTACGCAGGGATCGAAGACAGATTCACCTATCAAGGAACACTGATGCGATATGCGAGCTACGTTAGTCATTAAAAGTCCGCAATGTGCGCACTTGACAGGCGCAGACTATGGCACGTGACAGCGCCAGATAGACTGCTACAAGTAAGTTAGAACCCAAGCTTTGGAGACATGGGCAGGGCAAGATCCCGTAAACGTAGTTGATTGATTATTTTGTAACTGGGATAATGCTTGAAGCTGTCGGCTTCATGCCCTTGAAACAATCGCATGCACGCAGGGTATCATCCGCGAAATATCCTTCCTATCGTTGAAAGCCAAGCAAGATCTACAACCATTAGTACGCTATCAAGACCATGAGGGTCATACATACAACGTATTCGCATGATTTTTATAGCTGACCGGCATCTAAAGCATAAGTTTCGTGAAGCAGCTCAGTGGTCACAGCAGGTGCATGGGCATTTGCGTGTCGATGGGGCTTCTGGAGGCTGCACAGGGTTGGCATAGGCTGGATGTGTTAGCTTGGAATGGTGTCGAAAACTGCTCTACTCACCAGCGATCTGCAACTGCTGCAAGGCGGGATCAGTTGGTATCTCTGGCTCACTGGTGGTCGTATTGGTTGCGTTGGTCATCTGCGTATTAGGTCCTACGGGCGGAAGACCCTGACCACCCTGAGCGACACTAGCTTCGTCTTCGCGGTTGATCTTGGCTTTTAGATTGTAGACGTCTTGCGCAGTCACCGCTGGGTTGAAATTTGTCTGAAGCAAACCCAACACAAATTTTGGGCTCTGCTTGTCGTGAAAAGCTTTGCGCGCGGCCTCCTTGGCCTCATCGCTGAGTTGCCGCTGGCTAGGGTGCGAGGCGGGGTCGGTCGAGGGACCGTGATTATTGTGCTTGTCGTGCATCATAGTCATCACCCACCTATAAGTCTTGATGTCAATTTTTATCGCTCGTAACAAGTTCGGAGCGTTCTTGCTTCCGTCAAAGACGTTCAGGAATGGATAAGGAGAACTTATGGGGTAAAGGCTTTACTTACATCCCTTCCGAATTCTTCTTTGCGCGTGCCTTCCAAAGGCATCCCACCAGACGACGCTGACGCTGCTTGCGTACACGATTCTCATCGGTCAAGTTCCAGTGGTTGACATACTTGCCGCCACGGTCACAGCGAACGTAGGCGATGCCACGCTTGTAGTTGTTGCTGGCAGTGACGGTCGCGTAGCCATAACGAGCGGCGTGATCTTGAGTATATTTCAAGAGGTCGGATAGTTCAGCAAACTCAGCATCAGCTGGAGGTGGCATCCCATTGTACTCATCAAGGGCGTTGTTGTCTTCATTGGCCTGAGCGACTCCATTTGACTGGTCAACCTGAGTTTGCGCGTGGGATTCGTGATTCAAAGCTGGGAGGTTGGCTGTCGCATTTGAGTGAGTCGTGGTAGAAGCATAGTTTTCCTCACCAGTACCAGTACCGGTATCTTCTCCTAAGTAGTCCATAGCCAAGATGGTCTACAAAGAACCTTGTAGATGAGATACTTTGATGCTTTACTATCCGTATTGACTTGATAGACTGAGGATTGTATTGCACGAGTGTCCTGGATTTATGAAAAGAACGAGGTTGGTTCCTAGTAAGAAGACTACCACTAGCACCGGCAAAACCTATCTCCGGAGCCAAGGCCTTTTGGACGTATGAGACACACTTAACACTTTACGATTGTAGACAAGTGGCAGAAGACATGCTAAACATTTCCCAACGACACCTCACTTGTAAGGACAATTGTTCAGTACCCTGTCGTCTTACAAGTAGCCACGTAAAGTGAGGACTGCCTCGTGAAGTGAAAAATATCTACAAGCTTCCTGGATGCAGTCCTGCCTAGCGACCGCAATGTTGAGTGAGATTTGCACCACGGCGATGCCTTGGATTGAATCTTTGATTGAAGGTATCGTTAAAACAAGTCACAAAGATCTTAGATCCAAAGGAGCCCTGACCAGGAGGATGGAGTTGTGAAATTGGAAGATTTCAGGGGTAGTGATTCTATGCGAAAGACGAATGTAGAGGATATGTAGAGGGTACGAGTAGACACGGATAGGATCGGCTAAGACGCAAGCTGTAGCTCGCAAGTGTCCGCAGGACGAGGTGTGGGATGAAAAAGAAGGTGCGAGCGCTGTTCACAATAGAAATAATAAGGGACTTGGCAGCCGCAAAGGCAGCATAGAAGGTTTGTGATTTGGACTTCATTAATCTTGGTATGGCAATTCATATGTAACCTATTTCAAGTAACAGCGAGCACATATTGACTTTCCATCCAGAGTGTAGAGAGCCATGTCACTCGGTTTGTTTCTCGTAAATCACATTGCTTACGAACACAACCGCCCCAACGCCTCTAACATGCGATGCCCATTCGCTTGGAATCATGGTACCACTGCAAAGCGCCCGT
This sequence comes from Lecanoromycetidae sp. Uapishka_2, assembly GCA_035521555.1. NCBI lineage: Eukaryota > Fungi > Ascomycota > Lecanoromycetes > Lecanoromycetidae sp. Uapishka_2. Next base: position 3,362 of record JASZXT010000171.1, read on the forward strand.
CATTAGATTAACCGAAAGAAAGTCGTTCCTGGTCGTGAGATGAGACTTGCTTGTATCGATGTGTGAAGCGAACGGCAATGGGTATCCGCGCCTTAAAGAAAGTTGAATGTGCTGTGCCGAATGTCTGCTACCCTAAGATGAAGATTTGACCCATGAACTTCGTGATCTAACGCAACCGAACTCCGATATGATCTTCTCCGTAGAATGAGTTATGGTGGTGTTGACGTTTGCATGTACATTTCTTCCGTGGCGTGATGACCTTGCTGCTGAGATAGAACCTCACGTGCATAGAATTCGACGAGCATTGTGCCATATGCATCTAGCTCTTCAATAGGTACCGAGAGCCGAAAGTCGTTCAATAGAAGAAATTGCAGCTCTAGGTGATTCAATTCGTTCAGTGGCAGACCACCAACCTGTATCTATCAGCATAGCCCTCACCCTCAGCGACAGAAGAACATACTTTGGCGTATCTTGAATTAGTGTAGAAGACATCAGAAAAGAATTTGCTGGCACACGTTACCCCCGCGATGACAAGCCTGTGTATATTGAAGCTATCGACCACGAAGAAATGAGAAAGATCATAGGCATCGGCGTCACCCAAAGTCGGCGGCATCGAAGGTGAAGGTCTCATTTGCTGATCCTCTTGCGAACTTGACGTATCTGATCCCGAAGGAGACACTATCGTGGGTGCTCTAGGCGAAGAGCTAGACGCTGTAGCAGTTGGTGATGAATTGACAGCTGTTGCGCTAGATGCTTGCGAACTTGCAATATTCCGGTCTGCTTGTTCCTGGTTTTCCTCATTGTCCGGAAAGCTAGGTAGGACACTACTATTAACCATTTCGGTCATTCGATCAAAGTATACCAGCAGACTCAAAAAGACCTCGTAGGTTGTTGGGCAGTACTTGTGAATGCGGCTCAGGTAACTTGCAATTGTAATACTGGGCACATTCTTCCCATGAAATGCCAATACACTTGAAGCTTGTTGGCTTAAGCCTGCTGTGCCCTCCGGAGGTGGTATGTTCCGGTGAAGATTCTCATGCTGCCCATCATTCTAGACTTTATGTAAGCATCTAGGGTTACAATGATCTCAGTACCTTACAGTAGTCGTTATCTTGGTTAACAATCCTGCTACCATCTCGATGATATCCGCAACAGGCATAGCACTAATTTCGTACTGTTGTGCACCCGCTAGCCTTCCTCTCAATGAGTGCCTTGAAGGATGCCTCGACCTTGTGAGAAGCTCCTCGCTGGCAAAGCTTTGTATGTGGCCCAGATCTCTGACCTTAATACGGCTCGGTGAACTTGCAACAGAGCCATTCAATGATAGCATGGAGCGGTGGGTCGGTTCTAGACGGGGCGATGGTGGAGGACGTTCACCGTTGCCAGCTGAGCGTGACTCTTCTGGGAGAAGGTGATTGCCTTCCTCTTGCACTTGTGAATGCTGAGGAGTGGCTCCTCGAAAACGTATGTGAGGGCCATCTTGGGACTGAGGGACAGGCGCTGTTGGAGTGGATTGCACGTGGCTGTGGGATGTATATGAAATGTTTCGGCGAGTATCAGAGCTTGTCGACGAAGTCTGCCCGTCTTCTCCAACTACCATCATGGAGGGTAAGCGCGCAAAGTCGGAGATGAGTTCGCTAATAGTGGCAGACTCCATGTCAGCTCGATGTGCTCGTAGTGGGGGAAAAAGAAGGCGTTGTGCAAACGGGTAAGGACTCGACTTGGTGACCGTGAATGAGCAAAGCAGACATATGTTGCTGAAACAAGCGATTCTACTGTTGATTTGGACCGTTCACTGGAGGAAGTCGCAATGGCCTTCAACTCCAGTTCCAGTTCCAGGCCTTCCAGGTCGAAAATATGCCGCATCTATAGGTCTGGACATGAAAACAATTACCATCTTACCTGTCGGATCATCCCTAACACGCGTCTTTTCGACAAATTCTGACAATGGCTGGTCGACAGCAGAGCAGTATCAGTCGACTTCTGTCATTGCAAATGCGTGAACTGGTCGATGTCAAGCCGTTGAACTATTCCTGGCGCGACGTCAAATTACCTTAGATTTGCTTTAGATCTGATAGGCTCCACAATCTTAGGGGTCCGCGATACCCTGAAAGCTCAGATATTGCGCTCTAGATGCACCTAGCTCGCCTAAAATTAGTGCCTTAGGACATGAACTGCCGGCATGTGTCAATGTATATTTTGGTAACTACGGGATGTCTTAGTACATATTACTCGAGCGATTGAAGCCTCGAGTATCCTACGGAGTATGCATGAAGCTCTTCATGCAATTTCTATTTTGCTGAGCTTTCTGCCAGACTCGATCTTGCCATCCATGATGAGCTACCCCAAGAATTCCTTACTGCGCTAGAGTACGTGAAAGATGATACGCTGAGTCAGTAAGACGCTCTCAGCTGTTGCTGCTCGTACTTTGTTCGGAGGCCTCTGCATCGCATTGTTCCCCAAGTATTTTGACAACCTTCCCAGATATCCTCAAAGTCAGCATTTGCGAGTCATGTCAAGATGGTCCTCCTTGGGAATGAGCTCATGAACCAGAACTTCTCGAACAACGAAGAATAGAGAGCGGCCGTAGACCTTTACGAATCCTACTTATTTTGGTGTCTGAATAGCTCTTCTGACTCATTCTTCTAAGGAGTGGTGCCTTGTTCAATTGCCATGATGTACATGGGAAGACTGCCATCTAAGAAAGTACTATGTTCTGACCCTGGCTATGCATGCTAGCCAAAGGAGACTTCTCGTTGGTGAATCAAGTATTAGCAAACGCATTCTCGCCCTTGATATATGTGCAAATGCTGTCTTCTATGGTTATGTTGACTTGCCACGAGGACGATGCTATTCGATGCCAATTTTTACCAATGGCCGTCGCAGAATGATCCCTCACACTGCCATCTTTCGGCGAAGCTACTTAGCCAGGCTGCCACCACCTTTCAAGATGTCCGTACCGTATCGTTGTCGAGCAGTGGCGTTGCCAATTAGGAACGTCTTGCTTGCCCGCTACAGAGCCAGAAAGAAATTAACAGAAACAGGAATGAGGAAGATTCGTGGTAATTCTAGCGGTCGAAAAATCTACATGTACTCGGCCCCGGACCTGGAGCCACGTTGCAAGAGAAAGAAGGACACTTGCTGTCTGCTCTGTGACCTACTCTTCAGCACCTTAATTTATTGAATATCGCTCTTCACATCGAATTTGAGTTATTTCTTTTAGCTCGCAGAAATGAAGTACTCTGCCTCTAAAATTTAAGCCGCGCCAAGTCTTGAAAGTCTGAGCCTTGGGTTTTATGGAAATCGATCATACCTCGATATGTTCGTTGCGAACATTTTTGAGCTGTACCAATATTTTGACATCGAACCTAGTCTTGGCTAACTCACATGGCCTAGTATCTCGGCCTTACAACTTGATAGTGGTAACATGGGCGAGGTTCGTTTTACCGGCTTCATAGAGTGCTACGCGAAGTGCCTAAAAGCTATGGAACGCTTCCAATCCGGACTGCTTCACAAAGAATATAGACTGGGAGTAAACAGCGATCCAATCGGGTCGTGAGAGAAAACCATCAAACGTATAGCTTCAAACCTTTCGCCAAAGAACGTGGAGTTCAGATGGATCCAAGATAAGGCCATCGCGGAGAAGGTAGAGAGTGCCTTCTCACCAGGCGTCAACTATCCAAAATACAATGACGGGTTTTTCGCGAGGACGTCTTCGAATAATTGACTTGTCAAGGCTTATTGCAATATCCGCAGTCCTGCAAGCCACGGTGTACTAGAGCGGAGCGAGTATTTAGTAAGAATTCCTTAGATCAACAATATAAGCAAATGGTTATATTGGCAAAGCATGCAAGGCTTGGGATTATTGGCGAAAGTGCAAGCAGGACATCGCGTACGTGAATTTTGTTATGTGTAATTACGTATCGCAATCAAAATGAAGTGATTATCCAGTCCCAGGGCCCTTGTAGTCCTGATCTGGTAGATACAAATGTCTTATTGCTCCCTCATTCGTCAGCACCACAAGCCGTATGACACCTCCTGAGCTTCCATCCCACTTTATCGCTTCCCTCAAAGCGCCCTTCACAAAGTTTATACCCTCCTGCTCACTCATATTCTCTTTCCAATACGAATCGCAATATCCGTAGATGTATGTGCTTCCTGAACCTCCAATAGCATACGACTGCTTGTGCAAGCTGCCTCCTAGCGGTATGCTGTAAACTGAGCCTCCATGTCTTGGATCATATCCCGCAATGATCATTCCAGCGCTGCGAACATCAGCCTCATCCATTCCGATACCAGTGTCCCCCTAAGGAGGTGGCCCAAACCCACCTTAGCTGGTCCTTGTTATCATAGCACAGCTCCTGAAACAGTGCCGCAGCCGTCTGCGTCGTAGGCTGCTCATCGTTCGTGATCCCATACATTCCAAGATGGTAGTGTACAATATCTGCCACGGCTTGTGTGTCTGCTGCTGAACCCGAACGGCAGCACCATATTGTATCATGTACTTGTGTGAGCTTGTCGGTGACACGATTGGCAATGTAAGCGCCTGTAGTGGTGCGGGAGTCTGCGCCGAGAATGACGCCTTGCGAGAAGGTTATGGCCATACTGCAGAGGGAAAGAAATTAGATTCCTAGGGTAAAGACCGAGGAAGGAAACGTCCGGTAGAAAAAACCCAGCTTACATTGATGTTCCTAGGCTGGTGATTTTCAAAATCAGCATGCATCAGATCAAGATTTGTGTGTAAGAGCCTACTTGACCTCTCCCGTCTTTAGGTGATTCATATCAACATGTATGCCATCTATCATACCAGATTAGTCTTGTCTCTTGAAGATCTGATGACATTCCATATGAGACCTTCGCTGAGTGCGCCCGTTGGCATAGGCATGATGGACGACTTTATGGGAACCAAGGACAGAATGCTATTCGCTGCACTTTCGAGTATTTGCGAACGCTTAAACTTCTCCCAACGCTTGATGCTGAAGCTCTCAGCAGGCAGCTCGGACGCGTTTGCAACGAGCTCCGACGGCTGGCGGTTATCGCGCCTGTTTTCAAGGTCTTGGACTCTTGGTTTAAGAGGCTCAGAGCTGAACAGTGAAACCTTTACTTTACTCATCAATTCATTCGTACGGGGCGTCTAAGAAATTGCCTTCTCAGTGACTGGGTGCTCGCACTGAGCAAAATACAAAATTGATCAATCTTGTAGTTTCTGAGGTTCATACAAAGTACAGCTTTAAGGTACAATTCTAGATTGGATGCCTTTGTGCAATGCATCAAAACTTCCTTTTGGCGTCATCTTTACAACGTTGAACAAGCCGCTTTGAAGGGCTGGTGTGATTTCGTGCAACCAGTTGTTGCACGCTTGCTCTTCTGCCCTTTTATCGCTAGTGCAGAAACAAATATCTGCCGGTAGTTTCTCAAGAAGCATGGCAAACTATCTCTCGTACCTCCGGCTGCCGCTCATGGCGTCGTCTGGCATTGTGGCTCTTGCCAGCGGTGGGTTGTGGTGGAAGCAGAAGTGCGTATCACAGCAAGAGGATCAAATCTTGAGCTCATCTCTAGACAGTGACTTAATTTATCCGCGATACCTACCAAGCGGTGCAAATACGGACGAGGGAGTTCCTCGTCCAACACAATTCGGCATCTCGGACTATGAAGATCTGAGACTCTCCACTCCAGATGGAGAGACACTCGGAGCTTTCTTCATCAGGCCCTCCAATAAAGGTCTTGCAAACAATGTTACGATTCTGATGTTTCACGGCAACGCTGGTAACATTGGTCATAGAGTACCTATCGCTAAGATTCTTGAAGAGAACAGTGGCTGCAGCGTACTGATGCTCGAGTACAGAGGTTATGGAATGAGCACTGGAAGGCCAGATGAAGAAGGACTAATGATAGATGCACAAACGGGTCTGGATTGGATCCGTAATTCCAAAGAAACCAAAGGAAATAGAATTGTGGTCTATGGACAAAGTATTGGCGGAGCTGTTGCCATACAGCTTGTGGCTAAGAACCAAGAAGCCGAGGATGTAGTAGGCCTGATTCTTGAGAACACCTTTACATCAATACGGAAGCTTATTCCAAGGTAGGCGCTCTTACAAGATCCAATGGGCTCAACACTGACATACGGGAGTGCTTTCCCTCCCGCCAAATACATCGCTTGGCTTTGCACTCAATACTGGCCTAGTGAAGACATACTCCCTCAAATCACTAGCGTCCCGATTCTCTTCATCAGTGGGCTCAAAGACGAGATCATCCCGTAAGTGATAAGTGCCTCTCATTCGCCTTTTCACGAGTTTAAATTGTTCTACTGTATCTGTTTGCGAGAGCCGCTCCAATTCATAATTCCTCAACATCTAGTGACGTTTCAAGAACTAACACAATTGGGCACTCGATAGTCCATCACACATGCGACAACTCTACTCGGTATGCAGAGCAAAAAGCAAGACATGGCGGACCATACCCAACGGGAGTCATAATGATACGGTAGCCGAGCCCGACTACTTTATGTATATCTTTGATTTCATCAAGGAACAGGCGTCAGGTGCCTCTTCGTAGTTCTCGATACCCAATCAAGCGGCGTTACGGTCGACTCTTGTAGCATTCTGTGGTATACTCACAAACATCATGTGATTCTCATCACTGGCTTGTCTGACTCCCTGAGTATGCATACCGAAGGGCAATAACTTTTACCCACAGGGTGTCAAGGATCTCCAGCAATGAACCCTCCTCGCCAACGGCTTGAAAAGTCCAAAGAGGCTTCACTATAGACCTCCCTCACTGCATAACTCGCCCAATTCCCCTCCAACTAACTCCGTTAGGCTTAGGCTTAGCCTTTCTATTGAAAACTTTCCAGTCCCTGGGATCTAGCAAAGGCGGCTCCCAGAGAAACCATGAAGACCCAAGATCACTCATGACAGATCTTTCTTCAATGGAACAATTCCCTTGCCTCAGCCCCGTACATTGGGTCTAAACTGGTCAATGGGGGGCACATTTTGGGTACTTCGTGCTTCGTAGCATTCACGTCAATCCGGCCGATTAGCAAAAGAATCAGAGAGTCGAAGATGAATCGATCCTGGTTAATGCTGGTGCCTATGTCATGGACTTGTAACACGTATAGACTCTCGAATCCGCAAGCATTCATTGTCGAAGACTTGCTTCGATGGGCACATTCGATACAACTTGAGCTTTCCTCGGAAGATGAACGAAAGCTTGGAGAGGGAGTCAGCAGTAGCGTGGATTTGGCAGTAATGTTACCGCTTCTCTCATTACAAGTTCTATATACCGTCCTATTCTATTCGGAGGGCAACGGGCAGCATTATGGAGAGTCCTCACTTGGTATTGATGTCCATTCTTTTGACCGGCTCTTTAATGATGGACTCCCGAGTCTGCTTAGGTGGGCAACATGGAGAACAAAACTTGCTTACCGAACTTCGACTCGATTACATTCCGTTGGTCAAAAAGCCATGCATTCTGTCTCTGGCATAGTAGCTGTCATAACTTAGATACTTTAAAAGGACTGCTGGTCGTCAGCCACTCTTGGTGACTCATATTCTGCCTTAGTCATCTATTTTGGTAAATCGAAAGCGGTAGTTCTAGAAGTCCCGGCCTTCGCCACTAGAACTGCGTACTTAGATCAACATTCAGTAGAATCCATTCACTTTGCCCTCCTTTTTACTGCGGCTTTTCTTTTTCCTTTAATGTCATAGAGGCTATTTTTTTGAAGCCTCGAAATCTCCTTGAGCCACCTGTGTGACGTCAAATCCATCTCCGGGAGCCCAATTTTGTCCCACTCCTGTCGAAAAGGCCAAATTTTTGACAGTCATTGTATTCAGGAGCACACCCAACATGACATCAGCTGATTTGATACCTCAGCAAGCTGTCCCACCTACGGGACCGGCTCCTCAGCACAGACGGCGGCGAGGTGGCCACAACCAAATAGCTCCGAGAGGCGCACAATCTCAGCATACCACCAGTCAGGCAGCTGACCTGAATGGGACTATAACACCAGCAACAAATACATCGCTAGCACTCAGACCTGCTTCAGTGGCAGCGCCGCCGCTCTCGTCGTCAGCAGAGCCTTCAAGTGCGGAGGTCTCAGCAACAGAGAATGGTCAACCGGGCAAAAGGAGAGGCGGGGCAACACAAGGACGAAGCAGAGGAAGAGGAAGAGGACAGGGTGGAAGAGATGCCCGAGGGGGCAGAGGGGCCAACAGCATTGGGGAAGTCAACAACGATCGCCGTGGTGACAACAATGACGCTGCGGTCAGTCACGGTCCAACAGGCGGCCTCGGCCGTCAATTTGGTGGGAGATTGACACGGGAAGATGGCTCTTTGACACCGCAGCCATCGGTTCTACAGGCAGATGCACCAGAGTTCCACCCAGGTCAACAGCATCAGCAACGGCCCTCTAAACCTAGAGGTGGGAGGGCAGCCAAGGGCAATCACCATCAGCATCAGACTAATCCGCCACGCCCAAGACGACAGTCGGCTTTAAAATCTACAGCTCCCGATATCGCTACTCGTACACACGAAGACATTGCTAGTGCTATCTACGAATGTCCAATATGCACGAACGAGGTGGCGCGGAACTCAAAAGTCTGGTCTTGCAAAACTTGCTGGACCGTCTTCCATCTGAGTTGTATCAAAAAGTGGTCAACCAACGAAGGCTCTACGCAGGCACAGCAGCGAAATGGGGACGGGAATCTCCCTCCGCCCAGGCAGTGGCGATGTCCGGGGTGCAATCTACCGAAGGATGATTTACCATCGAATTATACGTGCTGGTGTGCCAAAGAGGCTGATCCTCGCTCTGTAGCTGGCATACCACCTCATTCTTGCGGGCAGACCTGCGGAAAGCACCGAATGCTGCCGAAAAAGTGCCCACATCCTTGCGAACTTCTGTGCCACGCTGGTCCGTGTCCCCCGTGTCCGCATATGGGTCCTGTTCAGAGCTGTTTTTGCGGCAAAAAGTCAACATCCAGGCGATGTGTTGACACTAATTACGAGATCGGGTGGAGCTGCGGCGAGGTGTGTGGCGACCTAATGCCTTGTGGGGAGCACACTGATGCGAAGCCTTGTCATGAGGGTTTGTGCGGGGCTTGCGAGGTTCAAGTCGAATGCCGTTGTTATTGTGGGAAGGTCGAGAAGTCAATGATCTGCAACGAGCGTGGAGAGGAAAAGCGTAGCAAACGAGCTATTAATGCTGCTGGCGAAGCGCTGAAGATCGAAGAATGGATCGGGACTTTTCAGTGCTATAATGAATGCAAAAGGCAGTATGATTGCGGAAAGCATTCTTGCGAGAAAACTTGCCATCCTCAGGAGCTCTCCCTGCCACACTGCCCTCGTTCCCCGGATGTTGTGTCCCATTGCCCTTGTGGTAAGACCGCGTTGGAGGAAATATCTAAAATTCCAAGGCTTTCCTGTCAAGACCCTGTTCTGAATTGTGGGAAGACATGCCTGAAAAGACTGTCATGTGGCCATTCCTGCCAACAAACATGTCACCCTGACGAATGCAAGCCTTGTCTTCTTACTGTTGAAATAAAATGTCGTTGCGGACGAACGCAGTCTTCTACTGTTTGCCACCAGGGAATGGAGGAGTCACCGCAATGTATGAGAGCTTGTAAGGCTACCCTCAATTGTGGTCGACACGAGTGTGGTGAGAGGTGCTGTTCCGGTGAAAAGAAAGCAGCAGAACGTCAAGCCACGAAGCGCAAACTCCGGCCTCTGGGTGCTTCGCGCATCGTTGATGAAGGATTCGAGGCCGAGCATATCTGCACACGTTCCTGCGGGCGTTTGTTGAAATGTGGAAATCACACATGTCCAGAATTGTGTCACAAAGGACCTTGCGGAAGCTGTCGAGAAGCCATCTTTGATGAAATTAGCTGTCACTGCGGCAGGACCGTACTGCAACCACCGCTACCTTGCGGTACCGCCCCGCCTCCATGTCGCTTTGACTGTGAACGGCCGAAGGATTGTGCCCATCCACGCGTTCCTCACAACTGCCACAGCGACGAGGAGACATGTCCTAAATGCCCTTTCCTGGCACAGAAGCCATGTCTTTGCGGAAAGAAGACACTCAAGAATCAACCTTGCTGGCTCACAGAAGTTCGTTGTGGCGAGGTCTGTGGCCAGAAACTCAAATGTGGCTCTCACTTCTGCCGTAAACAATGTCATAGATCTGGCGAATGTGAAGACGTTGGGAAGGCTTGTCAGCAAACTTGTGGGAAAGCAAAGAAAGCTTGCGGCCATCCATGCGAAATTCAGTGCCACGCACCATCATCTTGCCGTGAGGACACGCCTTGCCACAGTAAGATGTTCATTACATGTGACTGCCAACATCTGAAGCAGGAGATCAAGTGCAATGCCTCTAGGATTAGCGAAGGTAATACTAAGAAGACCTTAGCATGTGACGATGAGTGTGCAAGGCTGCTCAGAAACCAAAAGCTGGCGTTGGCGCTCAATATCGACCCAGAAGCACATAAAGACGATCACATTCCCTATTCAAATGACACCTTGAAGATGTTTCGAGAAAACATTAAATGGGCGCAGAGTCAAGAACGCGAAATCCGAGTCTTTGCAGCAGATGATGCTGAGAAACGACTTCGATTTAAGCCTATGCCATCACACCAGCGAGCTTTCATACATGCTCTTTCTGAGGACTTCGGCCTCGATAGCGAGAGCATGGACCCTGAACCACATCGTCATGTCGCTATTTTCAAAACTCCTAAATTCGTCATGGCTCCTATGAAAACTCTTGCTGAGTGCGTGCGTATTCGTACTTCGGCAGAAGCAGTGAGCATGACGGTAGCTGAGAACCAACGGAAGCTACAAGCCAGTAACGAAATCTACAATGGTTATCTTTTGGCCCAGCCGAAATTCGGTCTGACTCTCGAAGAGCTGCGAGCAGAAATAGCTGATAGTCTAGATTCAAGCTCCGGTTTAGCGTACGACATTTCATTCCTGCCGAGTGAAGAAATTGTCATCAAGGCTCAGCCTGTATCAGTCTCCACCGTCATCTCTGCCTCAGTCATCGAAGCTGTTATCAAAGCCATGAAGCCATCTGTCTCAGCCACAACCTCAGCGAAACAACTCGCTGGCTCCGTCCAACTGTGCGCCCTGGATAGGTCACTCAATATCACTCGGAGGGAACTTGATGACCCGGCTAATAATGGTGGGTGGAGCCAGGTGGCGGCAAAAGCAGCAGCGCCTCGATTTGCACCAAGGCAGGCAGCATTTGGCGAGAAGAGTGTTTACACAGTTCTGGGAAGCAAGTTGCGAGATGCTAAGAAGAAAAAGGAGGAGATGAAGAAAGCGAAAGAGGAAGATATTGTGGACGACTGGGAAGAGGAGATGAGACGGGAAGAAGCTTTCGAGATGAAAGCGAAAGCTGGTGATGTGGGCGAAGACAATGGAATGAGCGAGGTTGAGCAGGCTGTGGAGTCTGAGCAAGTCACTGACCAAATCACGCCGCCCTAGGTAATGAACCACAAAAGACTAACCGATCAAGGAGGCCTACTCGAATGAACAAAACCTGAATCGGAGGCGAGAAGCCCACCATGAAGAGCATCATATCCACCACGACCCTACAGCCATTAGCATAGGTCATTTAGCAATTGCTACGCTCTGGCATCCTGAAGGTTGGCAGGCGGCAGGAATGAACTTGCTCCATCAATTTACTCCTATTGCTACCTGCAACCCCAAATCCGCTACCAAATAACGTATCTAACTCTTTTCATGCGTCCTTCTCGCTCCTTGTTCAGACATCGATGGCCATGTGCCTTGACCAGAGGGCTGTTGACTGTGACTACTGCTTACGCTCGGCTGTGATCCCGCATTGCCAGTCGTACCGGCTGACTGCTCAAATCCCGTAGCATTCTTTGTAGCGAGCCAGGCCGCAACATCGTACTTGCACTCTTGAAGTTCTTCCAGTGGACTATTCAGCTGTACCGTACCTCCGCCTACGTTTCCTGGCTGCGCCCCGTGTTGACCTGGATCATCCCGAAGCTGAGCCCCTGTTCCTGCTTGCACTCTCGCCTCTATTTCCGCTGCTGCTCTTTCCTCATAAGCTATGCATCGCTCGCAAACCGTGTCCATGCCTTTGACCCTTTCTCTTGAGGTTTGGGGGCACAGAAGCTGGCTTATTCGCTGTGGTTGGGTTTGCGCATTCCGTTCTCGCTGCGGGAGACAGGGGATGTAGAAGGCGAGGTCGCAGTATAAGCAGTGGTGCTGCCAGCACATGTTTCGATGATCCTTGGTGATACGCGTGGCCAGGCCTTCGGTTTGTAGGACGCAAGGTGCTATTGATGAGATGCTTATAACGTTGGTGGAGAGCTTACTGGAACGCTCTTTCGCGTCTGGAAACTTCTGGAAATGCTATGAGGAAAGAATATCACTTCAAGTAATGTCTATCAGAGCTGGCGATATGTCGTACTCTGTTCTGAGCTTTGTGTAGCATCGACAAGCTGTCAGACTATTCGGTACGCAGGGTCCTCTGAGCAGAACCTGGCAAGTACCCCTGAGTCGACCATTCCAGCAGGAAAGAACGACCAATAGGTTGGGAAGAAGGAATGTTTTTTGAGACTTGGGAGCTTCGTAGACTCAGACTTTCCAGTGTGTCAAGCAGCATTGCTATCAAGTACAATTATTGTCGAGTGGGAAATTGTGAGTTACGAAATGCCATTGCAAAATACTATATACCTCCCTCAACATGCTGATGATGTAACAGACAATACCTGTCCCATTACAAGGAGACCTCGTGGCATTCCATGTTTCATCCCGAAGGGCCATATCGCTCTCGATCTTCGCTCGAAGGACGGGGATTGGAAGGGAAAGATGTCTTCTCGGAAAAGTTGGAAAAAAGAATGCGAGCAACCATTGTGTATGATGACAAAGGCAAGGGGACCTTGTGGCACTCCTCGTTTTATCCCGGAGAGCCATATTTCACCCAAAATCCGCCTGGAGAACGAGGACTAGAAAGGAAGGAAGTTTGTCAAGAGTCGGACAATAGATTGCCGGCAAGCACTTTGTATGTCAAAGGTAATGAGACGGAATTAAAACCACCCACTCGCCTTGCGTAGCTAAAGTCTGCTTCATATTATGTCGGCGACATGCGTTTTCATTACTCGAAAACTTTCGTAACCTTTAGCATTGCGAGTCTCAGATTGGCTAACGGGTCATTATATAGAACGAGAGAAAATAGGCGTCGAATACATCGGCTTTATTGAATACATTGCATTCACTCGCGCAGACGCTGTCTCACCATGGAAGTATTCTCTGGGTATCAAGTATCAGGAAGACGGGCCGGTATCCTTTATCGTTAGTGATGAAGAAGCTCATCGCACAATCTGCTTGATGGGAGCAAGAGCGGGTATGGTGATTGCGTATTGTATCAATCTCGGCAGTCGCAAGGCAGAGTACGCAATTACTCGTGTTCTCACAACAGATCAAGTGACGTGGAACAGTTATCGGCCATCAATTAGAGCGGTGAATCCAAAGCGATGAGCGCGGACGAATTGCACGGTGGAGATCGTTGTAGAAGACAAGGAAACATTTACGTTTAGCAACCACATCCCTAACACCTTGCACAAACACATAGCTTTGGACCCCGGCTACTGTACATTAAATTCGTCTTTACTGAGCTTTGTTCTTTTGCGCGGATGGCCCCATCTCTTTGTCGAAAGCAGCGTATGAAACCTGCAGACTTGCAACACCAGTGACACCTACATATAGAATTGAGATAAGGATGAACGAAACCAAGAAACCCATGAAAAGGCCTGCAAGAACCATCGAAGTCAGCTTGCTCTCGGCAAGGTAGCGAGGGGACATACCTGGCGTGAGATATTGATACCGCTCGAATAGCGGACCATCTACTAGTGTAATATTGCCATCGAAGGCACGCTTCTGGTGCGAGAGATCGCGCTTCAGGTCGGTGTGAAGGTGAGCTTGAAATTGCGAGTCCATTTCGTACGCTTCGGAATCGGCAGGCTCAGTGTGATGTGCTGCACTTGCAGGGGATGTGGTGTAGACAACAGTATATTTCTTGGATGCTATCATATCTAGCATGGAAGCCAAGAAGGCATCTGTAAGCGTTAGTATATTGTTCTTGTTTGTAGCTGATGAAGGCTACACACCATGCTCGAGCAGTCTTTGGGACCTGACAGCGCCTCGTGGGAGAGCTGGGAAATCGACGTGGATCACCCTTGGCTTTGAATCCTCAGCGATATCGAAAGAGCCGGCTGTTATTGGAAGTGTTCAGCATGGCTTCCAAGTGGTTTCAATCGGACAGATCGTACTCGAAGCATCTACTCTTAAATGTGACGCTTCGCAGCGATCTTGAATTACTTTGCTCAGCTCATCTCCGCTGATGAGTCCTAGCACATCTGTCACACTGAAACTGGATCGTATGCTCATATCATCCCCATTCATCTTCTCTCGCAGCCGTGGCGCGGTATATTCATCTGCGAAGTCTGCTGCCTCGACGCCTGGTTGTGACACTATCACGTAGGTATCTGATCTGCACTCCGTAAGGTGAGGGATCACAAGCTTCCGTAGGCTATCTGCTGAGACGAGATTAGGAGAAATTGCGAGGAGCCTGGAGCATGTTATCAGTCTGTCAAGCTTCATGAATGCTCAAGCCGGAGACTCACTTTGAGGTGGAGAAGAGGAAGAAGGGTGATGTGTCTTTGAACGCATTTACTAGGCTAAAGCTCAGGGCGATCGCCCCAAGTTGTGGGAAATACATTGTATTGAAAATTGCTTTTGGAAAAGAGTGATAGTGATGCGGCGAGTTGGACATGGTCCTCGGGTATTTATCGGCAAGACTCTCCCGGTGGAAGCACGATTTTTGCCCGCAAAGCGACCATCGAAGAACTTTAGTGTCAATGATTTCCTGCTCATTTTGATCTCAGTCATGTTCGCTAGACCTAGATCAACCGGTCTGGTTGCACCGCCAAAAAAGAGGCGGAAGGTGGTGCCGGCAATAGAAGAAATTTCTTTTGACACAAGTGCGAGGGAAGATTACTTGACTGGCTTCCACAAACGCAAGGTCCAGCGCATAAAGCACGCCAAGGAGGAAGCTGCAAAGAAGAACCGCGAAGAGAAGCTTGCAGCTCGCAAGACCGTACGTCTCCAGCCGTTACTCTGCGAGTCATTGTAATACTGATCACTGCGCACAGCTACGAGAAGGGCGCAAAGCAGACCTCGAGAAGCACGTGGAGGCTGTAAACATAATGCTTCGACAGCAACATACGGATGACTCAGATTCAAGTGATGAGGGTAATACCATGGAAACACAACACTGGGATGGTATTGCAGAAGATGTGGTGATCGACCATGAAGACGAATACGTCGACGAAGACCGATTCACCACCGTTACGGTGGAGGCAGTGGACGTGTCAAGGAATGGTCTCCATAAAGCGGTCATCGACGATGAGGAGAACGAAGCCTCAGATACAGACAAGGCAGATAAGAAGCAGTCTAAAGACCCCGCTTCTCAACGGCAAAGAGTATCCCAGCATGCAAAGCGAGTGTGGACAAAGGAACCTCCCAATGGACCCAAGAAGAGGAAGAAAAAATTCCACTATGAAAGCAAGGCCGAGAGGAAGGTGACCAGGTATAAAGAGAAAGCTGGAAATAGGAAGGAGGCCAAGGCGAGGAAGGGATGAGCATGGCGCATGATGTCTTCGTTTGACTGCGATATGATACCCATTGAGCAACTGCATTAGACACTATGAGCCGCCAGATGCAATGAAGGAAAGCTTCAATACTCTATTCCCGTGACAAAGGATGCAAGCATGTTGATTGGGACAAGTAGACCGGGACCTTATGCAGCATAGAAGCCCAGCTCTCTTCGCCGCAGTTCAAGGACCCCAGCAACGCTTTCAATGCAAAGCTTCCCCATGAGGCCACCGATCGCCATCTAAATGTTCCCAATCTCGAGCTGGAAGTCTTCCAATTCCTTCTTCACTGTTGCGTATTTCTTTGACATCTCTTCGTACTTCTCCTCCCACTGGTCGCGGGAGCTCTCTAGAGCTTGCACCTTACGTTCGTAGTGACCAGCTTTGACATCCGTCTGACGTAGCCTGTAGTAGTTAGCCATATTAGCGTTTTCTACATTTCATTAACCCGCTCGTTATGTCGCGTACTTCTCGATCGTCTCTCTAAGATTCTTGTCCGACTCCTCAGCTTCCTCCTCCAGTACTTGTAGCTTTCTCTGTAGAGCCTCGTTTTGCGATCCGTGGTCGGTATTCTCAGCTGCACCTTTTTTGAGGTCGCCAACGAGGTTTTCTTGCTTCTCCACCTCTGCCTCCAAAAGCTGGTTCTTATGAGTCAAGGAAGTAATCTCCTGCTCTTTTGCAAGGTTCTCTTGTTCTAACGTCTTGACCTGCTTTTGGATTTCCTCGTACTTGGCCTGTGTTTCTTCCTGCTCTTGGCGGAGGGAGTTCATTTTCTGCATTTGAGTTATTATTTACTGCTTGACTTGGGAGAACGCAATACGATTCTTGAAAGTGAGGACTTCGAGATAGTGATCAAGGTAGACTAGCACTCCTACGGTGCTGATGAGACAGAGCAGCTTACCTGCTTGATGGTATCTAGGTGTGACATGATGGCGGTTAGGGAATGGAGACAAGTCAACAGGAGTTTCGAGTAGATTTTGTGACGCTAGGGTATTCAAGGTACAGCTCTATCTGCAAGGGATTTGGATCGAGAAGTTGATGCTCAAGTGGGACTTGATAGTAGGATTGTACAAGGGCCGCAATTGCTCAAGGCCGCTTATTTAGCCGCGGCCGTTGCTCTAGTAATTTCTAAAAGTAAACAATCGATTTTCTCAAGTTTCCATGACGCATATCCACTCAAGTATGAGAAGGCACAAAATCAGGAACACATGAACCCAATGCTTGTCCTTTAAACTCGAATTAGAAATATGCTTGCGGCACGGGACCAAGAGAATCTGGTGCATGGGCACCTCGCTGCAGCCGCGTCGAAACCGCTCAATCAAGGGGCTCGACAAATGGCCCCTAAGACTCCAGCCAAAGTCCCGAAGACGCCTTTTAAGCTCCCACTAAATGACGAAAATGCTGCGGGTCTCGGTGGAGGGAAAGGTGGTGGGAAGGCTTTTGGCAAGGGCAATGAAAACACCTTGAATGGTGCGAAGAAGGGTGGTCTGACGGACAAGTTCACTACACCAATGGGTGCGAAAAACTTCGGCGCTGCGAGACCAAGATTATAAGCTGATCCGGTGCTACTACAGGTCCGCGTAGTAGAGCACCCTTGGGAATGAAAACTACAAATGCAAAGACCAAAGTCTTTCAATTGCCTGCACCGCCTGCCGCAGACAATGACCTGGGCAAGTCCAACCAAAAGAGTGTTTCAGCTCGAAAGGCGAAGCCAAGAGTTTCCCATGCAGAGATGACCAAATTAGAGGTCTTAGGTGACAAAGACGAGTCAGAGGAGAGGGAAATCGAGTACATGCCTCCACGCCCCAAAGGTAGAGCCTAGCATTTGAGAAAGTGAACGAGAAGGGCTAATCCGTCCTAGATATGCCTGATCTCCCTGATGACCATTTCGAGCCCGATCTTTCGATATTCGAGAATGGAGGGCTTATGAAAGGGGCACTCGGTTATTTCTATACTAGGAAAGGGGATGACGGTCTTAGCCATCTAGAACGAGAGGACCAACGCCAGCAGAAGATATGGGACATTCAAGAAAGAAGAACTGAGGCAGCCATGAAGCGTGATATCGATAGTATGCCCATCCCTTGCACCCACTACCCCGATTGCCATGGCGATCTTTGCAAAGACACCATCGAAGCCAGGAAAGGAGCAGAGGAGCAGTACAAGAAGACTATAGCAGCAATCGATGCTGAAAGCGCTCCAGCTCCGAAGAAGACTGTACCTTCCAAGGAAACCTCTGTACTCAAGTCTAAAACTGCCTCAACCGTTCTCTCTAAACCTAAGACCACTGCTTTCGTACCAAAGGCAACTTCGAAATCAGGAGTGCCTGCCGCAAAGCCACGTCTCAATAGCACCCTTGTCTCCCGGCCTAAGAACGCACCTGCACCTACCAATCCATCTCCAATGCGTCACAGCTTAGCAACAGCGGCCTCAAAAACCACGATGGGGTATTCCAAAGGTCGCGCTGCCTCTACGACTCTTCGTAAGGCCGGACTACCAAAGCGAGATTCGAAGACTAAGGAAAATGAGATTCCTGATACTTCTCTATGCCCCGAGGAATACATTGAGCGCTACGGCGAACCGAAATTCGGCAGCGATATGTGGATCCGCTGCAAAAATGCAGGGTGCTTCGATAAAGACCAGGGTCCGAGCCTGGAGGAGATTTTTGCGGGCGGCCGCCCGCATAGTTTGGATGCGCTACTGAGAGAGGGCGCAGACGAGGATTTTCAGTTGACCTTTTAAGCACTGCTTCTCATGGATCGTGGCTCTTTGAAGGCCAGCGTGTATTCTTCTCTGACTACATTATTATTGGAGAACAAGCTCTTGCTTGGATACTGCACCTTGCAATTGCTTCTATCCGCAGCATGGGGAAGCGCTGGCGTTACTTCGGTGTGGGTTTCATATCGACTTTCGGTGCCTGGTACAAGACCAGGGATTGGTCAGGCGTTGGGTGGCTTCTATGAATTATTAGGGTGCACTTATAGCAGCGACTGAGACATCGGCCCTCGTCTATCCTTTTGATACGACAAGAAGAAAGCGGTATGCATCTTTAGCTCTCAAGCATAACGTATAGACATCTTAGCAGTGGAGGCTGTTCGCGTGCCAGACATCTGACCGTCACTGGGCCAAATTTGGGCTTCACACCACTGTCACAATATGTTATGAAGGCTGCCAGATGACATAAGTACACGAATTTGAGGGATTGTGCTGGTCGTGGTGATAGCCCCGCGTTTTACCTTACCAGCAAGAGGAAGACTTGTGCCATTTGACCAAGTTGGGTCTCCACGTCCTCGTTGAATTGCCCTCCACAAGCTCCATTGCGATCATCACTTCACCACTTCGCCTCACCGTTTAAAATTCACTTACTAAATTTGCTTGCGCTGATCGACACGAATTGCATTCATCATCTCCAACTTGCAGCAGTGCAGGGAATTCTAATTGGCACTACGACACTCGGCTACGCGATGCCTGACACTACTTGCAGCCCTTACTCTGGTCTCACTTTCGAGATCCTGGCCGGTGTCGACTGTAAGACGTTTGTTGCACATGCCAAGGTCCTCGCAAAGTCAGACAAGCTTAATGCTATCATCAAGGGCGATTGGAAAGATAGCCAAGAACGGAAAGTCGTGCTGACAGACTGGGACGAAGACACCGTGAGCAGGCTTCTCGAATGGCTGTACACTGACGAATACACAAGTCCAGACCCAGGAGTCGAGATGATCGGCCCTGCTCCCATACCGGAGCCAATGAGTAATTCAAAAGGCGACCACGGTCCGAGCCAAGTCTCCAGCGACGGGAGCGAACATGTCCCTGAATCTGCTGAATCTGATAATACCATCATAGTCGTCGAGCCGTCTGATGAGCCGGCGTCAATGGAAGTGACTCGCCCTGTCACACCCCTCCTAAACCTTCATTTCCCCCCCACTACCTCCATGTCCAAATATTCGAGTGCAGAGACCTTCACTGCGTGGAAGCAGAGCTGCCAGCCACGAAAAAATAGTCTGAGTTACGAAGCCACACTCTTCGCCCACGCCAAACTCTACTGCCTCGCCGACTACATGCTACTTCCGGATCTGCAAGCCCTCACCTGGCGTCGTCTCCAGAGTACTCTTGACTTCATTGACCATTTCACCGCCCGCACACCCGTGGTGACCGATCTCGTGAAGGTCGTCAAGTACATCTACGCCAACACAAGCCGACCCGCAAGCGGCGAAGAGCCATTACAGAAACTCATCAGTACATTCATTGCACTCAACATTGGAGAATTCGACGACGGCAGATTGGGTGATGTGCGCGCAGTGTTCGATCAGGGCGGGGATTTTGCTGTAGATGTGTGGGAGAAAGCGAGGAGAAATATCGGTGCTCTGGACCAGAAGTTGGTAGGTTTAGAGGATGAGGTCGGGGAGTTGAGGCGCGAAGTCAAAGTGCTGAGGAAGAAGAAGAGATCTCTCCTTAATTGACAACGAGCAAACGAGGAGACAAAGCAAGAAATCGAGGGCGCAGGGTTAGAAAGGTTTGCTCATGCCTGTGATCCGGCGTCTGCGTATCGATTTTCGCGTCTTAATACTAGATTAGACTTTAAGAATAGACGTTCGTTATCTTGATTGATAAATGAGCCTCGAAGGTCTCGTAAATTTGGGTATCTGATTTAGCACTGCATAAGCCTACTGTATTGGATACAAAGTGAAAGATTGCTTGCCTCCGAGTAACAGAATATCTCCGAGGTCATAGCACTCGCTCTTAGAAGGATGCACGCACGAATCATCTCTCCTTCAAGATCTTTCACATTTGAATCTCACTGCCTGAGCCAGGACTGCTATGCATGCCTTGCACAGCTCCGAGTATCTGCGCCAGAATATTCTTCTGGTCCCGCTGTTCCTTCTCCATACGGTCGATTCTCGACATGAGCACCTGGCCGCTTGGAGCTTTTGCCCCTGTCTGTGGAACGTTTTGAAGACCGTTCTCAGTAGCAGTAGTTGGAGCGGACATAGTCGCGGTAGGTGCAGCCGTTCTCTGTGAGCGAAGACGTGAAGGTGTAGTATTCGGTGGGGGGTTTGGATACTGTGGGGCAGGATAATGAGGCGGATTGTTATCTTGGTGGTAAGCTGATCCGTCTGCGCTGCCATTCACCGTGGTGGGATGCTGCAGTGTATGTGGCGCAGAATCGTAAAGACCATATCGTGCCTCTGGGGGTGGTAGATGTGCAGTTTGAGAGCGATCAGTAGCAAAGCCGTCGAACAGCCGCTGGTTGGCTTGGTGTGGTGTGTGGGAAGCGTCTGGATTTTGGAGCTGTGGATCTAATGTTGAATGAACAGCTGGCGGTTGTTGCGAGGCGGGCGCCGTCCTTCTCCGTCGCTTTGACTTCTTGTTGGTCACTTCCTCTCCATCAGGCACCCACGCCCATCTCCCGTGCGGATCTGGTCCAGGGAACCCTAATTCATTCGGATCCTGGTATGGATGTGCTTGGCGCACTCCGGCCGCCTGTTCCTCCAACTCCTTCTCTGTCTTATACTTCTTGCGGGCGTTGTAAATGTCTCTAGTCAACACCTTGATGTCGGTCCAAATTGCCTTCAGCTCCTCCAAAGTCTCCGCAGGACTCTTGCCTGCGTCACACATTTCTTTGACTTTCTGCAACTGCTCATCTGTCATTCGTCGCAAAGTAGGATGCGCACTCAAGTCGTCTGAAGGACCATGGTTGTGGTCTGGCACATCGGTCTCCACCGTCCAAATACCGTCTTTCTTGCATGTAGCTAACATTCTGAATTTGCAATCAAGTAGTCGACTATCGCCTCGCTTACGCTTCCGCTGATCTGGAGTGAGGTTTCGACGGTTTTCGTATTTGCCGCCTCGGTCGCACTTAAGCCATAGACGATTGAAGCGAGAGCGGGCGATCACAACAGCGTAGCCTTGACCAGCGGCCCAGTCTTTACAACCGGCAAGAAGCTCTTCTCGGCTATTAAAGTCGCTTCGAGGCATGGGGGCCAGTGATCGGGGAGGTGGTGGGGAGGCATTAGGTGACATTGGCATACGGTCGCGCTCAGGAGTACCTGGTCTCAGGACGCCAAACATGGTGATACGCTTGATTTCGAGGATGTGGACTGCTCAGGTGCTCGCCGGCGCAATGTTGACTGCTTTCTGTGTTGAGACGATAGGGTGTTGGCGGAGTAAATTGTGTGATAGGTGGAGGAAGTGAGGTCGGAATAGAGAATTGGAGATGGCGAGAAAAGTCCGCTAAAAGTCACGTGCCAAGACCACTTCACGCGCTTCGTGTTCGCTCGATTCAGAGTTCGCATGCTTTCGAAATCAAAACCCTAGGGACTTAATTTCGATGATTTCATCAGAAGGAGAAACCTATAAGTCAAGGCTGGTCATCACGCTAAAGACAGCTTCACTTCTATCGTCTCAATTTACAAGGACCGTCCTACCAGGACTTTGCCATATGCCATACAACAAAGTCGTAGCTCAATTAGATGAGTGGCGTATTGTGAGCACAAATACAGCCGTTACATACGAAGGAGTTCAGAGAAAGGTGGTCTGGCCAATAGACCTAAAACATGATAAGACTTAGTCGAAGTTGTTTCCGAAGTGGAGATAGTACTCCGTAAGCTCTTGTATCTTAGAATTGTTGCGCAGACTGCTATAGCGCCATGGCTATCTATGAAATCAGTTTGCCAGTCTTCGGAGTCAGCAGCCAAAAGCTCAACGCCGGGAATTTGGCGAGCAGATGATCATAACCACTGTATCCTGCATAGCGTATGCTGCACGAAAGCTATTAGAAGCTCTTTGAAATTGCATGCCACAACACCAGCGCTCAAGCAACGCATCAACGAAATCGTACACTCGTCACCGGACCACTCTGCTAATTATTCAATCAACCCTTGGTGGACTCTTCGATCGCGTGTAAGGGCTTGCACTTCTCCTACTCACAGTCAGTGGCAATCTTTGGGGTCCTCATCTACCATTGACTTACGATCGCCTTCTTTCGCCTTCTTTCCGAAAGTTTTCAATAATACTCAGCATCTCCTTCCTGCCGCTTGAAGCATTCACATCCTTTGCTCTTATGGTCATACTCACCTTCTCTTGCGCATGGGCTTGCAATAGCTTCTTCAATAGCAGATGCCGCATCTGTATGCACACAAATACTCCACAGTCGCTTGAGTTCTGCTGTTGTGGCGAATCCTGCAAATCTATGAAATGCAATGGCCTTCCCAAGAGGTATGAGAGCTTTGACGTCGCATGGGCCGCTTCATTCCTGTTCGCAGGGTTTAGGCTGTCATAATGGAAGGCAACGCCGTCGAGGACGCTGACCAGGAGGAGTGACCAGTGTGAGCCGCCTTCGGCAACAGAGGGGTTGCGACAGTCGTTGATGGGAAGGAAGATGTGCGACGTTTTCGTGAAATTAGGGAGTGCTTCTTTCAATGTGAGAGGGTCGGGCGTTTGCATGAGCATAAATGACATGGAGGGGCGGAGGAGGACGATATTGGCGTTTCTGTATTGATTGAGGTATTCGCGTTCAAGGTACCTGCGAAAATGTAAGCTTGTCCAAGAATTGAGCCTCCAACCCCGAAGCCCGATAGCGGGCTCAAATGAACTTACTCTTCCCAGAACGAGATACTCTGCGTAGACATTAGCCACGTCTTGGCTCCATGGTATCACCTTCAACATACATTGTCCGTTAACCAGTCATTTTTCAGTGTGTCAATGTCTTCTTTCATCACTATATAGCTTAGCCCAAGCCCTTTGGTCAAGTCTATGGACGCACAAACATCGTATATCGAAGTCTGCTCAAAGGTCAGTTGCTGCTGCCAGCCTAGAGAAAGGCGGTACTTACAGCTCAGGTATGGATCATCAGGGCTCAACTATGGCAAGTCTTCTATCAGTTGGAAGATCACAAGCCTTTGCAGCATTGGGCAACGGACAGAGTCTCCAAAGTGCTTGCTAACCCTCCCCTTGAACGGATGAAAACCTGAATCGCGCATGTTGCTCATTCACGTGCCGATTGAAGATCAAGGTACCAGGTCAGGAACTCGCGAAAAGGTGCTGACGCGTTAAGACATTTTATAAGCCCAGTTTTTGTGCCTTTGGCAGGTGGATGTAGTAACTTTCCGTGCTGTCTGTTGGATTTTGGTTGAAGGGCACGGAACCCGCTGGTTGCTGATCAAAGCAACCCAGATGAACCTTAAAGGATTTGCTTGTGAATGACGTCGCTGCGCTGAGAGGTCATCCTAAATGGCAATTGAATCTGTGATATTCTTGAACCGAGGGATTGGTACGATTGCGTAGTGGTGTCGATCCTTCGCACTAGTCCTGTAAGGCTGCTAGTTGCTTGCAGCCTTCTCAGCCTTATTCACACTCTTCATTTACTTGCTTCAATTCTGTGATACCACTCATTGGGTTACTAGAATAGCGATTCTTAATATTACTCGGCTGGCCTGATGACACTGTAAAGGATTTGGCGACCAACCAAGCCGATGGTCGCGAGGAGAGCGAACAAATGCCGCTCTGGCGAGGCTTGCACTTGATGCCTTGATTAGGTGAGAACATACCTTTATCTATCCGCCCCACATCAACTGCCACTATGCTTGCCGGATTGGATGTGGTATCAGTACGGGTCAAGTCTTCTAACGGCGGTGGGCGCTTGTACGCTGCATCGCTAAGACAAGTGGATGGCGCATATATGCTTAAGTGCAAGAATGCTCATCCTGGTGGCGTGGAAAGTTTCACAGTGTATGTTATCTGCAATCGTGCTGACTGTAATCGACCATCTTTCGATCCTTCGAGAATACAAGATGTCTCATACCCTCATACCCAATTGTCCCTTTGCTTCCGCAAGTCGTCTATTACATCCTCCATATGCTAGCTTACCCGCCATGAGGCTAGTCCATTATATGTACATTCTGCTAATCGGGTTCTTTTCTCACCATACCCATGCTCTTGCGATTCCAGTCTCGAACCAGACTTCTCCTCTCTTGATCGCAGGCGATGTAGAATGTCTTGAAAAGCGGAGCCCCTTTTACTCTCGCAAAATACCCATCTATCATGATTGCAGAATGGCCATCCAGCAACTTCCAAATTTTCCCGGCTATGGAAGTTTTCGTGTGTAATATTTGCTATTTCGTTCCTTCCTAAGCCAAAATGAGTGTGTTGAGACGATTCCATTGGACAGTCTGCTCAAAATGGTTTAACACCAACGTTACCTTCTACTGACTCTGATATTCGCAGATAATGCGCCCCCAGAAGATCCTTTCAAATTACCCGTCGCATCCATATTCAGGACTTGCGCAGCGAGAGTAGAATTGAACGCAGGTGCTGCAACGCAGAGTGAGAATTGGCTAAGGATCCGTGAGGCAGCTGAAAAGATAAACGTACAATGTCTTGGAATATTTTCTCCACCGATTTTTGTAGGGGGATGGACTCTACTAGGTAAACAGCAGAGAATTGTGGTTATCTTGCAGTATGCGCAAAATATGGATATTGGCGGAAATCTGACAACTCAAAAATAGAGCCCAGACGTATCTTGATGGGGTTCTTTTCACGTGACAGTATTTCTATCCAAATGAATTACGCTCATCGCTACGGTGATTTGCAAAAACTCCCTCTTTGATTCCTGACGCCGATTTATGTAGTCGAACGATTCGTCCATCTAGAATTCATCATCTGTACCATCCATAGCAACGTCATCGTCACCAGACTCTATGAAAACAAGACGTGTACCCTCGGCGGCAGTTTGCCATACCTGCGAGCCTCATGTCAGTGATGAACACATCGATGGATGGAGGGTTAGTACTCACATCAAGCAACGCGTACTCATCCAACGCCTGGCTAAATTGATCTTCTGTAAAACCTTTCGCAATAATTCTCTCTCTGACCTTCTTAATACTCAGTTCCCCTCTGCTGCCATCACCCACCGCCGCAGCGCCACTATCTTTCATTGCCCTCACAAGGTTGTAAATCTTGCTGCTGGGGCTTTGATCCGCAGCTCCACGATTTTCGTTGTACAAGCTAGCCTTACTGACTTCTACCAGCCGTAATGCCTCATCTACATCGTCCGTGGAGACCTGGGAGGAGAAGCGTAATCGAGCCAGTGCCTGCGAAAGACGCACTATACCTAGCAGCGTACGAGGAGATGTATGCGTGAAGTGTTTCTTACCACCCTCATCTCGCTTTTGCTGTTGGCGCATACGAACATAAGAACCCACCATATACTCAGACACTTCTTTTGCCACACACGGCCGCCATTGACGAGCCATTGCGATATACTGTCGTACTTCCTGTGGAGAAAAGATGATGCCAGTGCCAGGAGGATCAGGGTGCTTATTGTTCATATGGACATAAGCGACGTGCTGGGCAAGTTCCTCGTCTGCTTCTCGGCTTGGTGTGTCAAGCATCAGAAAAAGGACATCGAAACGGGAGAGGAGAGCTGCTGGGAGATTGATGTTTTCTACTGGTGATATGCGAGGGTTGTATCGGCCGTATAAAGGATTGGCTGCAGCTAGAATTGATGTGCGAGCATTGAGGGATGTGGTGATGCCAGCTTTCGAAATCGATATAGTTTGCTGTTCCATGACTTCGTGAATGGCTGTTCGGTCTCCGTCATCCATTTTGTCGAACTCATCGATGCAACAGATGCCATTATCTGCGAGGACAAGAGCACCACCCTCTAAAACCATTTCGTCTGTGACAGGATCACGCATCACGGCCGCAGTCAAACCGACACCGCTACTACCACGACCCGTCGTGTAGACGCCTCTTGGTGCTACTTTGGTAATATACTTCAAAAGCTGGGATTTGGCCACACCAGGATCTCCCATGAGGCAAACATTGATGTCTCCACGAATTCGCATACCATCGCCTATCTCCTTGGTCACCCCTCCGATGAGAAGGAGCAGAAGTGCCTTTTTTACATCCTGGTGTCCGTAGATTTCAGGAGCAATCGATCTCGATAGATAGTCGTACATGTGACCTGAGTGCTTGTATTTCTCTATCCTTGCAATGGTCCTAGCATCAAAAGTCAAATCATCATACGCTTGTTTGTGCTGTCTAACATTCTGAGCTTCGAGATATGTATCGGTTAGTAGACCAGCTCGAATCGCCTTGAATCCCGTGTATGGAGTTGGAAGAAAGATGCCAGCGACATCAACAACATCGCCAGGATTAATTTGTCTGGTCAACGTTCCGTGACAATGTACAGTTAGCATTCGAGGAATGTGACCAACAGGTACCTGGTCAGCCATTTCTTGGATCTTCACTTCTTGGAAGGGTAAAAACTTTGATGCACGTGTCGACAGAAACAGCTGGCCTTTGGAGTTGTTTTGCTTGCATTCGGGAGAGAGACACTCGATCATTGGGGTAAATTGCTTCGAGGTGACGGTCTGGAATATTTCGTAGCCGCATCGATCGCAAGTGTATGCATTGACCTGTACCGACGGCTTAACGTCGGAAACTCTTGTGGCAATGCCTCGGACTGTGATGAGATGACCGAGATGGTCCCCACGAACATTCCGAACGGCGAGCGCTTTGGTATTCCGATCGCTGTCTGCGCCAGCTGGGGTCATTGGCTTGAATACCAAGGTGTATCGTCTTGTAAGCTCGGCAGGGAACACGGAGTCTGCTTGCGAAACATCCATTTCGCTTTCTGCTGCGACCATAACGCTTTCGTTTCGCTTTTCCCGTTGAGACATGATTATGTCAAGAACGTCGTCCTTAAATGTTATCTCCTTGGTCTCTTTTGGCATGACTTTGTCCACGGCTTTTGAAAGTATGTCGATGTAATGCTTCGCATTCTGTTCAACCGAGTCGACTAATCGCAATCCCATGTCTTCACCGAAGCTTTTCTCATACTATTCCCACAAGCATCAGTATTGACCAAACGATATGGTGAGTACTGAAGTACATTATCCAAGTCATCCAATTCTATCGTCACCTCATTCAATTGCCGGTCAGCCACCTTTTGCAACATGTCCATGTATTTCCGCTTCGGCTCCTTGTACTGTGCATTCTGTCTTCGTGAGTCTTTACCGCCAGCCACATCGTCCATGAAATCATATTCATCACTCGTGCCATCACCGTCGATGTCAAGGTTCTGAAAGGCGTCGGTCGCTGCGAGCTCTAAGTCTGTTTGTGTAGATTTGTAATTCAGGAGAAACTCCTCAAAAGCGGCTACGAAGCTGTTTAGTCCTTCTTATCTACAGCATGGGAAGGGCGCCTACTTTGTTGGGCTGCATAGTCCACTGGCGATCTGAATGTAAGTAATGACATTGTGCCTCTCCGGGATGAGGAAGTGATTGAGTGCTAGAACGGGTTGCGCAAGTTCTTCGTTGGGTACAGAGACGAAGAAGTGGTGGAATCGCGAAAAGTCGCGTTCGCGACGCGCCGTAGCTAAGGCTGGGGCTTTCGCCCTTAGAACTAGTATTCTATCTCTCTATCTTTCCATGCCGAGGTCCACGATAAGCGGAAGTAGTCATTTGCTCATTAAGATTGTTTGCCTGAGCTTTTGATCCCTGGTTTGGAGAGACCATGACTTCAACCTTGGCAGAAATCAAGCTCGTACAGCTCAAGAATTGCTTCGTCAATATTCCTCAATCGGTTGTCACAGTACTTGATAACGCCAGAGCGGTCAGCGATTCAGGGTTGGTCGTTTGGATAATCACTGACTGAACCAGGTAGTCCAAGATGTTATTGTTGAGATACAATACAAGGAATCTCGGCCCAATGTGCAGTCTACCAACAGGGCCACTGGCCAAATTCAACGAAATGTATACGTTGGGTGGACGGGCATGGCAAGCATGTCAAAGCCAACTTTCATCACGGAAAGGACGGGGAGAAGAGCAAAGGAGGAGACCGGCGTGGTAGAAATCGATGCAACCTTTGGACGGATGCTCGGACTTGCGGATGGTCAAAAAGTAGATATACAGGGATATGATGGTGAACATTAGCTGAATAATTGATTCAGGTCGGCGTCTTGTTACACTTGCATCCTCCATTAGCACACACTGTGCACATTGAGCCGTTGACCCCGGCAGACTGGGAAAGCCAGTTTCCCTCAGTTATTTGCCCATAAGCAACAGCTAATACTCTTTCCAGTCATTGAATTGCACGCGAATTTCTTGGAGTCCAATCTATTGTTCCAAGTACGAGCACTTCCCAATCCCTCATTCGCCGGCCTCGTGTCTACTCAGGCGCAGCAAGCGCACCCTCTTACGATCCACCTCTCTCCTACCTCTACGGCCAATGTGCTTATCAGCTCTTTGACGCCCCCACAGTCCTCGTCCACCCCGTTTGCCAGAATTGCACCTGATGGGGAAGTTATTGTGGCTCCTAAGACCCGGCCGCGAATCTCACAGAGTGATCGCACGACAAGCCGAAGCATCGCTAGTACGGGCCGACGAAGTGCTGGTGCAAGAAATGGAGCTACAAGACAGCGAAGTTACCGGGGTTCTGCATGCCCAACCGCCGTTTTTCTACGTGGCGTAGACAAGTGCCTTGTTGGCGAGTTCTTTGATAAGGACCAGAATGAGAAAGACAACACGAGTCTCACGTTATACGTGGACCGCGAGGTACTAGCAAGCAAAACACTACAGGGTTCTGAATATGCATGCGTTTCTATTGTCAAACCTGCAGGTCTTGAAACTCCTCTCGATCCACAACAACAACAAAGAATCAAAGAGGTCGAAGCTAGCGACGCCGGAAGGCCAGCCTCAAAAGTTGTAGCAAAACTAGCACTGTGGGACGATGCACCTGACTCTCGACATGCTGCGCTGTCTTCAGCCCTCTGCTCCGTGTTAGATGCTTCGAGGATCGCTGGGAGCCTCGTGCGCATTGCAGCTGCGCCACAGCGAGTGTCTGCCAGCGAATTGGAAGTCCTCAAGGTTTATCCTTTCGTGGCCAGTAAACGGGACAGTGATGGTCTCAGATTTGGAGGTCAATCCAATTCGGCTCGTCAAGCCGTACTAGACAAGGTGAAGGAGATTTACGGGTGCAATAGGCAGGGTGACGGTGGGATCCTGGATGGACCGCTCTCTGATGGTCTTGTGTTACCACAAATAGATGGAGCCAGCTGGTGGGAAGGAGGCCTTCTGCGCCTGGCTCCTCGGCCGATGGACTCCAGAGAATCTTCGAGAAATGCTATAAGATGGTGTTTGGGGTCAGAGTTGAGAGCAATTTTGGAGGTTCAGCAAGAAGTTCCGAATGCTCTCTTGGCCATCAGATCCTCCGCCATTACTGCAGACTCCCTCCCTTCCAATCCACAGTTCATGATAGGTATTGACAATCTAATTGATCAGCTTACGTCCCACCTTTCACATTGCTCCTCGGTGCTACTGGCTGGTGGTATTGGGTCCGGCAAATCATCTCTGGCACGTCTTCTTGGTATTCGAGTACGATCAAGGTTGTTCTACCACACAAGTTATTTCCCATGCCGGAAGTTGATGACCGACGAAACTCGTATCTCTACCATCAAAGAAATCATGACCAGACTGTTCATGACAGCGTCATGGGGTACGAGATTGGGCGGTAAATCGCTAGTCATACTCGATGATCTCGATAGACTTTGCCCCGCCGAGACAGAGCTTCAGACAAGCGATAATGGCCGCAGTCGTCAAGTCAGCGAATTGATATGCTCTTTGGTACGGCAATTCTGCCGAGCCAGCTCGGGCGTGGTAGTATTAGCGACAGCCCAAGGGAAGGAGTCCTTGCATAACGTCATCGTTGGGGGCAATGTGGTTCGGGAAATAGTGGCCTTGAAAGTACCAGACAAGGATGGTAGGAGACAGATTCTTCAAGCACTCACTGGTAGAGGCCAGAAGGGGCAATCCTCAACGAACGGGGTCAATGGTCATGGAAGGAATGACAGTCAAGGTGGTCCGAGTGAGAAGGCTGCCTGGATGGGTGGTTCGCCTCACATGGAGACCGAGACCGTCGATACTCCTGAGAGGTTCACTGTTGATCGGAAGCTAGACTTTCTCGATTTAGCTGGACAAACCGATGGCTACATGCCCGGCGACTTGCTGTTGCTAGTGTCTCGAGCCAAGAACGAGGCTCTGATTAGGTGTGTGGAGGCTATTCCGGATGGACCTGATGACTTAGCCATTATGCTCACGACCGAAGACTTCGAAAAGGCCCTTAAAGGATTCACCCCTGCCTCTTTGAGGAATGTTACCCTGCAATTATCAAAGACAACCTTTGATTCCATCGGTGGCCTTCATGAGACGCGCAAGATCCTCCTCGAGACATTGCAATACCCCACTACCTACGCTCCGATCTTCGCACAGTGCCCTCTTCGTCTGCGATCTGGCCTCCTTCTCTATGGCTATCCTGGATGCGGCAAAACTCTGCTTGCGAGCGCTGTAGCTGGCGAATGCGGCCTTAATTTTATCAGTGTCAAAGGTCCTGAGATCCTGAATAAATACATCGGTGCTAGCGAAAAGAGTGTCCGAGATCTATTCGACCGCGCAGAATCAGCAAGGCCGTGCGTCCTATTTTTCGACGAGTTCGATAGCATTGCGCCAAAGCGAGGCCATGATTCTACAGGCGTTACAGATCGAGTGGTGAACCAGCTTCTCACGCAGATGGATGGAGCCGAGGGGTTGTCAGGAGTCTACGTTTTAGCTGCAACGTCGCGGCCCGACTTGATTGACCCAGCACTGTTACGGCCAGGCCGACTTGATAAGTCGCTACTTTGTGACATGCCTGACAAAGACGATCGCCTTGACATACTCCAGGCTCTCGGCAAGAAACTCTCACTCGCGCCATACATTGTCGATGGCTCAGACCGTCATCATAGCCTCTTGGAAGTAGCCTCTCGAACCACGGGATACTCCGGTGCTGATTTGCAAGCCGTGATATACAATGCACATCTTGAAGCGATACACGATGTTCTAGGTGACCGGGGGTCCATTGGTAACACCACCATGAAGGATCGCAAAGATACAAAGAAGTCCAGCCGCTCTTCGAAACAAGATATTATACAATTTCGATTTGGCAAGGACATTGCTACAAACGGAACCGCCCCATCACTCAGCCGCGCCCAACAAGCAGCAGAATATGCCGCTATTACTGCAAAGCTTGATGCCCTCAAGGCAGCAAAACGAAAGGAGAGGCATCAAAGACGTGGCATCGGCGATGGTGCCACGAAGGAGACAGCCAATGGCGACGGCTTGAAGGAGTCAAAGCAAGAAATCGTGATTGAATGGAAGCACATTGAGGCGTCGCTGGCGACAACAAGAAGCTCTGTAGGCGCAGATGAGAGGCAGAGGTTGGAGCGGATCTACAAGGAATTTGTGGTTGGTAGGAACGGCGAGATGCCGAATGGACAAGGTCCCACGGAGGTTGGGGGAAGAAGTAGCTTGATGTGATAGCGATGAAGAGGACGAATGTCTTCACATATGTAGTAAGATAAAAGAAAGCACTTGGAAGAAGAACAATCAGAGGCGTAAGTACAGTCAGGAGGGAACCTGACCATGAATAAGAGACGATTGAGGTATGGTATCGGAGTCGATACTCAAAGGCTGGTATTCAGGCGAATTACATACTGAAAAACCTAGGTTTATATCGTCAACACAAGATAGGTAGAAACTCCAAAGGAGCTGATATGGCCAGAATATCGCCCGAATTGACAGCAGTTGGCACGTTTGTAGGCAAATTCAGCTCACGAGGCTGCCACTTTGTTCTGATACTTATTGTGCCATAGAAATCCGCAATTTCATAGCACGTGCATAATGAGTACTAACAAGAGTGAATCACT
Organism: Lecanoromycetidae sp. Uapishka_2; assembly: GCA_035521555.1. Lineage (NCBI taxonomy): Eukaryota > Fungi > Ascomycota > Lecanoromycetes > Lecanoromycetidae sp. Uapishka_2. The sequence continues at coordinate 35,771 of JASZXT010000171.1, forward strand.
TCACATGTAGGACGGCTGTTGCTAGGTCCGACATTTATAATATTGATTTGTTTTGTTTTGGGCTAACCGGTTTGTTTATAAGCCGGAGTCTGTCCCGTTACCAGCAATATAACTTGCCACGGACCTTGAACTTACCCACATTCTTTTCATCCTTAAGGTACACTGCCTCTCACTCTTTACATCCTTAAGGTACACTGCCTCCCACTCTTTTCATCCTTGAGGTACACTGCCTCTCTTGTGAGAAGCTCCGCGGATCAATACTGCCCTTTATCCCTTTCATCTGGCTATTGAATAGTCCTGCACAAAAAAACACCAGTAACCCTGTGTCTGTCCCATCATCATGCCTCCAATCTTCATGGAGATCATTCCGCTCAGTGAGTTTGAGGCAGCCAGCCCCAGCACCCGTGAATATATGCACCGACGCGACCAGGGAATCGAATGGCAGCAATACGACCATGGCCCAGTACCTCTAAAAGTCGGTCTTCCCACTGAATTTCTCCACAACGTTCCTCTCAAGTTCCAGTATGGTGGAGGAGGTGCAATGATTCCTCTTTATCAGCAGCCAGGAGATGGACAGTCTGACCCTCCTGCGATCAATGGCACGGGGAACAAGCCTGGTAACCTAGCCACTCAGCCGGCGTCTGGCATCACTCCTACCCCATTAATGCTCGAGATCGCCGAGAAACGACGCAAGGCGCTGGATAACGCGCCGCGCAAAGGGTCGACCAAACTTATGAAAACACCTTCACCAGCTGAACAGGCTCTGAAGGCCAAGCGTAACAAAGAGCAGAATGAGGAATGGCTCAAAGAGATGAGAGAACGTGTAAAGCCGGTGTTGGACGCAGTTGCCAATGGAACTTTCGATGAGGGCACTGCCTCTGCCGTCAATACAGAGAGCACGACTGACAGCAATGCTCCGCGCTATCTATGTGCTGGAGCGTCCTTTCTCCAATTAACCATCAAGGTTGAAGAAGGGGTAGATCGTGAGACAGCCACAGAGCCATTGAACACCCTCGCTGCTAGGTTCTCATCCACCAACCTGGCACCGAATGCATCCTCTTCTTTGGAAAATAACATCTCTGGCACCGGTTCTTCGAGCTCATATCAAGTGCCAAATGGAGAGTCTTCCCTTCAAATTGCGTCTGGCACCGGTTCTTCGAGCTCATATCAAGCGCCAGATGGGGCATCTTCCCTTCAGATTACGCCCGACACTCTGGTGACGAGAAAGCGAAAATTTCAAGCAGACCAAACACATCACAAGCCTGCGACCAAGACATGCGTTCAGAGGGTATCCAAACCCCCTCAGAATGAGGCAATTCAGTTGCTTGAAGCAGCCCAACAGCAGCTTGAAAACATCTTCCGTGCTGCTCGTGGCCAGCCTTACAACCCGGGTTGGATGGATGATAACGATGTTGACAAAAACACAATCAAAGCATTGACTTGTCAGCCAAGCAGGCAGCACTTCGATGTTTTGTGTCGCGAAAAGGTCATTCTACCAGGTGATATCCTCCGTGTCACCTTTACCCCGACCGATACAGCAGCGGCGGCGATCGTCGTGGATGCCACGGTAAGCACATAATGCGTACACGCCTTTTGTGATCATCATGCTGACTGAGTCTCCTCATCAGATCTTGACCCCAATAATCAATCCAAAGACTGGAAAGAGTCACACTTCAGCAACTCCCAACGTTCAAGTCTCTGTAGGGCAGTCGAGGATTCAAAACATATACTCCATCCGAGGACCACAGCATTTGATCGAGGAGATACTTGACAAGTTCTCCACCCACCTCCCCAGTATCAACGGCAACAAAAAAGCCTGGCAATACATCCATCTTATCCGCAATGGACGAGACTACGGTGCTTGCTCCGACATTCGTGCCCACTTCTGCCTCTGGGTTGAACAGCACAAGGCGCTTATCAACGAGGGAAACTATCCATCCTTGTTCGGACATAGGTCCTGAGTTCTATCGAAGGGATGGAGATTTTATCCGTAGGCAGGATCCCCTTGTGCAAAGCTCCACCCCCGTAAATGACTCGTATGACAGGCTGGCCAACAGGCAGCTTGCCCACCGTTCAGCGCATTTTTCGGTGTTGTCTCTCTCTGTACGATATGGTGAAGGTCACTTTCCCACGCTACTACATCATCACTGCAAGCACACATACGGATTCGAAGCAGTGAGGGTGTACTCATTTTCAGCAACGTTCTCAACTGTATGATGGGGCGCTGGTCGCTTCATCGCGCGCTGCTACGTTACGTTATCGATGCATGCACAAGGATGAGTTCGTGGGCGATTGTTAGTATGTGGCGTGGCTGTACTGTACGATAGGAGGTGGAAAAGTCATCACGCTTGCACTGCACTCATTCCATAGCATCGAATCAACTCTACTCAAACCCAGTCTGACCGCTTGCAAACCTGTGACGATGTTGAAGCGTGTGCTCTATTCAATCCCAACGGTGGTGTCTTTGAGCTGAACCTGGTACCGCGCGTCTAGCGGACGCTTGCAGTACGTACCCTAGAATTGTGTAAGCTTGAACTCAGAACAGGCCACCTTTTAGGAGAATGATGAAGCTCAGTACTTTAATGTGTAGTATGGTGAAATCACTACGTTTGTATGGAGACTTCACTATTCCTGAAGCATGGTCATCGAAATGGAAGTCATTGAGAACATTGCTAATTGGGTATCTATCTTTGTAGCGAGCATGCTACTTCTATAATGTCATAAATTCATCCTCAAGCTTCCGCAATAGCCTCAACGATCTGTCTCATACGGTGATCCTCGATCTGCTCTTCATCGATCCTTCTATCTTGCCCTAATCCTCTAAAGACTAGCATCTTCCACAAGATTTCGTCCTAGATGCCGGGTTCTGGGAAGGAATTTGGCTTGTTGAGATAATGCAGAGCTGTTGACCAAGCTTGAATGGCGAGCTCCTGTAGGGTGTCTCGACGGGTGCGTGTGTTTTTGGCCATTTTTGCTGATAGAGTCAGGCAGCATGATGTGGATCGGAGTCCGTGATCGTCTCTCCCAATCTCGTCCAAGAGAGGATGCAAAATTAATTGCGGTAGGGCGTAAGACTGTTTTGCAAATGGTGGAACATTCTCCCATGCAAAGTGTAGAGGTCTTTTACAGTCTCTTCACCGATTGAGGGTTCCGTTCAATCTCTCCATCGCCTCTACCTCTGCCAAGATTTTTGCCTCCTTGAAGGTCACCAGCGTCCAATTTCCATTCTTCATGGTCCACGTACTGTTCCACTCCGGCTTCCAATCCTCTCTTCCCAGTCCCTTCAAGACCGTTTGTGAGTTGACACGGGCACTGTACTGCAGTGCAGGACCGGCAGATGCATCCTCTTTCCAACCAGCGCCCGCAACCTCTCCTTCAGTATGCTCGATATTCGATTTTGTAGCCGCAGCTGTGATGACTTGGGGCCAGACGCCCACGCATGCCATGTCGACCATGTGGTCGCAGAACCAGCCAAGGGCGAGATCGATGTTGCTATTTGTGTCTTTGAAATAATTCACCAGCTTTGCGGCACCTTGGTAGCTTATTGCATATGCGGTGGAGCATACTGCACCTCGGAGCTGGAATACGGTGCGTGTGCCGGGTCGGTGTTGACTGTCGGTCGGGCCAGAGGCGAAGGTGTACTCGTGGTCTTCTGGTGGGACGGATGTGTCGTTGACTTCGAATATACGACCGTCACCGAAGTCATTAGCACCGCAATGGCCCATCCATATGATGTCCCATTTATCGCCATATGGAGAAGGGTATTCGATGGGTGAGGGATCGAGAACAGAGTCTGCGGTGGTATTGGGAGGGTTAAAGGGCCAGTCGACAATCCTGGCGACGCCTTCGCCGACTCCAGTCATGATGTCTGTTATTCGCAAGTCCCAGTCGGCATCGCTTTCCATTACGAGGGCTGAGGAGATTCGCTCCGCGACAATTCTTGGTACCGGGAGTCAATTGGTGGTTCGGACTGATTGGAATGGGATGACTTACTTTTCCCATGTTCGGACATGTGAGACTAGACATCCTATTTCTCCTACTTTGTGCTCTTCTGTGTTCCAATTTTTTGGGTAGGAGTCATTGGCGATGTGCTTGTCTCTCACGGCATCCAGTACTGTGACGGATATGTTGGAGGCATTCGCAGCGTTAAGAAGTGGTTCGACGCGATCTGCCCGACCAGGAAGAGCAAGGGCGAAAATCTCTTGGAACTGGTTGATTACATTAGTGAGTGTTTATGAAGCCAAGAAGATTGCAACCATACACCCAGTGTCCTATTCAAAATGGGGTTTTTGGCAAGTCCAATCTCTTTATCTTTATCGTGCGTGAAAGACGATAGACCGCCTTGTCGTAAAAAACTGGTCCATGTGACGACGAAGAATGTGATCAAAGCGAAGACAGTGATTTTTTGAATGTTGGGATGCATTCTGGCTTGGGACTAGGGATGTAGGAAACCACAGTGGAAAAGATCGCAATGGGAGGCAGATGGAGGGGATGGTCGGATGTATTAGAAACGCTGAAACAGGAAAGATTCCATAGCGCAGCTATTGAGAGCTGTAGAGCTGTAGAGCTGAAGGAGAGGAGAAGTGCAAAGAATGGAGTAAGGAGGATGAGTGTGAGGGATGATAAGATTTGTAACATGCCATGTCTCCCTTGCGTCTCAAAAACGTGGCTGACTTGCTGATTAAGTATTCCAGTTCCAATTCCAATTCCAATTGCAACGATAGGATATCATTACGGTAACTGGCAAGGCTATAGCCGACTCTTGGCAAGAATTCGATAGATACTTTCTTGGCGGGTTAATGCCCGCCGCTAACACTCTATTATCAGACCCTGAAACAAACCTGGCCTGAGCTGCTCCAAGTTTCCCCATGGGATTTGACCGTTTAACTTTCAGCGTTTGCCGACGGCCATTTTTTCAATGCGATCCGTCCATCTCAAACGCTCTTGAAGCCGCAGTCCACCTTCTACTACTTAATTTGGAGCTGGCAGAGAAAATGAAGATGTTGAGATCCTTTGAGTCTGCTATCTACGTTGTTCGGTAACGGAGTACTGTGATACGACGGGTCATCATCGTATCTGCACATTGATATGCTTATTCTGCACGATGGCGTCAAAATCATTGTGGGATTTGTTCGGATGTTCCCGCTTTGAAACTCAATTTCACCGTCTTCTGCCAGAAATGGATACACTAACTCAAATTACTGCAAGCCACCTGTTCGGGTGTGTTCGTGTGTCAGACACACGGTGGATTGACACTGGCGATACTGGTGGGGTCAACAGGACTGGTGGGGGTAAAGGGGCTCCGTGTCGCCAGGATAAGTCGCGAAGAGCGCAACTCGTAGAGACGGATCCAGACGAGTAAACATTGAGACCGCGAAATTTAGAAGTCTCACATGGGCGGCTCGGTGTGGTTCGCAACTTCGCTGGCCGAGGTTTACCCCTAGCAACTGTTCCTAGAAGTGCCTCGAAATTTGTTTCAGGGGTACCTCTTATGGGGGTTTCTCTCCTGGTACGGAGTAATGGCCCCGAGGCCCCTAACATTAGCGTCCCTTCGTCCCTAGTTCTACTTGGCGAACCATCGGGCTGTTGTCAGTACTAAAAAGAGGACATGTCCTGTTGCAAAGATAAAGAAACGATAAGTACTCGTACTCCTGCTGCTCCTAGAAGCCACCGGATCCTACCATCCTATCCCATCTGTTGTGGTCGAATCCATACAGATCTTTGAACGGACGTGTTGTGGAGTGGTTCCTTATCGATGTTCGGAGTCATAATGAGGCATCTCGCCCAAGCGCTTCTATGCGACTCAGCTTCCTTTTCTGTACAATCATGAACATGAGCATGAAGCCTATGTATTGCGGTGGTTTTCGGTGGACAGAGGGGATTCTCTCTGAGCTTTCTCTCCCTATATTCTTCTTCTCGAGTACGTTGCTTATTGCTCAGGAGGAGAGCGATTGCTGCATTGCTAAAGGTGCAATCAGTCCTCTTCGCTCAACATGCTCTCTCCTTCGAGCAATTCCCACTCTCCCCTCTTTCCGTATGTCTCATTCTTGCTCTTTGTTGAGGTTATACTTGGATCGTTGGGCCCTAATGATATCCTTCTGCAACGCCAGGCCCCCGCTGCCGCTCCTCTGATTGACTTTCAAGTCTACGAGCCTATTATAACGCCTTCTGGAACAAGCGACCAGTATGGTTGCGTGTACACCAAAGAGCTTATGAGCTACGATTTTGGAAACAGCTATGGTGCTCCCTTTGTTGGTACGCGCCCCCAATGCTGTCAACTCAAACCCAAGCTTATCGTTTCGCTAGGTGGTTATACTCCCCCGCCGTGCTCTTTCAATCGAGTTACCATGAACTTCACTGTTACATCCAAGGGCCGGCAGTTTGATCGTCTTGGTCTGATGTACCTTGGCGACGTTGAGGTATTTCGAACGTCGACCGCGGAGCCTACAGCGAATGGCATCATATGGACATATATCAAGGAGATGGAGCAATATAACGCATTGTGGGTGAAGGACCAGAAAATAATTTTCGACCTTGGAAATTTGATCGACAGCACCTATACTGGACCGTTCGATACGACCTTGACAGCGACTTTCTTCACGGTGCCTGATTCGGAGGCTACGGCCGACATCATCCTGCCAATATCGGCAGGACAATCGGGCGCCAATCAGGGAAGTGCTTTCTCAGTGCCTGGACAAAATGCCTCGGTCTCCTACACCTTACCCCAAAATGCGGAAAGAGCGGTGATCTCTCTGTCTGCTTGTGGGCAGCAAGCCGAAGAATTCTGGTACACCAATGTCTTCAATTCGGATTTGGATACCTTCGAATCAACTGCTGGAACACTATACGGGTTTTCTCCCTTTCGTGAAATTCAGCTCTTGATCGACGGACAATTGGCTGGTGTCTCTTGGCCTTTCCCAATCATTTTCACCGGAGGCATCGTACCTGGCCTTTGGCGGCCCATCGTAGGAATCGATGCATTCGATCTGCGTCAGCACGAGATTGACGTTACTCCTTGGCTACCACTATTGTGCAATGGTGCCTCGCATACTTTCGAGATTCGCGTAGCAGGCCTAAATGATGATGGTGACGACCATGCTTCGCTTTCGGAAACGAGTGGCTCTTATTGGGTAGTGACAGGGACAATCTTTCTGTTTTTGGACGACACAGGATCCGTGACAACGGGCTCAAGTCCAGTCATTGATGTGCCCTCACCAGACATACAAGTTTCTTCAGCCATTACTACGAATTCCACAGGCGCCAACGAGACCTTGACATACAACACAGCAGTCTCGCGCGACATCTCCATCAGCTCTATTGTGAAAACCTCCAACGGCTCTCGACTTGCAACATGGACCCAAAGACTCTCCTACACCAACTTCAATGACTTCACAGACCAAGGCTTTGTGCAGCTGACATCACAAAATACTTCCGGCACCGACAGCTCCTCTAGCGGCTATACAAACAGCTACAGCTATCCCCTAACAGTAAATTCCTCCTTCTCTGTTGATGCAGCGGGTGACATCGGCATCAATGCCACTCTTTCCCGCGGACTGATCTACAATGTCTTCGGCCCCTCTATCTTCCCCTCAGGTATCCAAAACTTCAACATCACCACTCCAAGCTCTTTCTCCCCCTCAGATCTCCAATCCCCACAGTCCCTCCAAATCCCAGCCTCCCTCCCCACCTTCAGC
>JASZXT010000172.1:0-43750 GCA_035521555.1 Lecanoromycetidae sp. Uapishka_2
CACTGCACACACCTCGAAACCTCCCTCTCCGCCATCTCCCACCTCCAATCCCTCCTCCCAGCCATGCCACTAGACGACCGCACCGCCCTGAGGAAATACCTACCAATACTGGAACCATGGGAGGAGAGCGATGCGAAGCGTGCGATCGAAAATGCTTATGTGAGGTGGGGATGTCGTTTGATTCGCGCGGGAGAGGGTTCGATGCAGGGGTAATGAGGGTTGGCTGGATACGGGGTGAGGGGATGCAGGGACAGATGCGGGTTGCTGGAAGGAGCTATTTGATTAAGATCGCGCGAATCTGTGGCGCTTTTGGGGGCATGTTTTTATGGTTGCTTGCCATGCTGTAGTTTAGGCTGGATGGTGATGGACCTGATGCAGGACCATGCTTGAATTTTTATGTTGTCTTAGGGTGGCGTATGCGCCTCTCACCAAGTCGCTAAATACAACACATCAATATCTTTTGTGTCAGCTTTGTGCAGGCGTACATCTCCTTGTAAGTGTACTTTCTTATGCATCTGTTATACATCCATGACTCGCGTCCGTGACAAGGCTGCAAGTCAATTAGTGAGTTGCTCATACAAAGGAAAAGAGGAATAATCAAGGTACCTAGCATATTTCTTCAACGTCCCTTTCTGGTATTTCAACCCCGGCTGAACCCAATTCTTCCTCCTCCGCTCCACCTCCTTTTCGTCCACCAGCAAATCTAACTTCCGACTTTCAGCATCAATAACAATATCATCTCCATCCTTGATCAACGCAATGGGTCCACCTTCCTGCGCTTCAGGTACAATATGACCAATGAGAAATCCATGACTACCACCGCTGAATCTACCGTCGGTTATCAGTGCCACATCTTTACCTAGACCCGCACCCATAATTGCGGAACTGGGTTTCAGCATTTCAGGCATGCCAGGACCGCCTTTGGGACCCTCGTAGCGGATCACGACGACGGTTTTTTCACCTTTTTTGAGAGAGCCTGTTTCAAGGGCTGACACCATTTCGTCCTCGCTCTCATAGACTTTTGCCTTGCCCTTGAAAATCGTACCTTCTTTACCCGTGATTTTTCCCACGCAGCCGCCTGGTGCGAGGCTACCTCTAAGTATTTGAATATGACCAGTCTCTTTGATAGGATTGCTAAAGGGGCGGATAATGGTCTGGTCTGATGGGAAGTCCGGGGCGCTTTCAAGATTCTTCGCAAGGGTCTGGCTGGTCACTGTCATTCCATTGCCACTTATGACGCCTTCCTTAAGTAGAAATTTGAGGAGTGCAGGTGTACCGCCAATGGTGTGGAGGTCGGCCATCACGTACTTGCCAGAGGGTTTGAGATCAGCGAGGAACGGAATGCGGTCGCTGACGCTTTGGAAGTCGTCGATCGTGAGGTCGATGCCGACCGAGTGTGCGATGGCTATCAGATGGAGGACAGCATTTGTGGAGCCACCCGTTATGTTGACAAGAATCATAGCATTCTCGAAAGCTTCACGAGTAAGTATATCTGATGGCCTTATATCTTCTTGTAACAGCTTTTTGATGGCACCTCCGGCAGCGAGACATTCCAGCTGTTTCGCTTTCGATTCTGCGGGATTTGAAGACGAGCCAGGCAGCGTCATGCCCATGACCTCAATTGCCGTAGCCATTGTATTCGCAGTGTACATCCCTCCACATGCGCCTCCGCCTGGGCAAGCGTGTCTTATGATGTCAAACCTCTGCTCCTCATTGATTTCACCCGCAATAAATTGTCCATAAGCCTGGAAAGCGGACACAATATCGATGTCCGCATTGTCTTGCGTAACCGCACACCCTGGCTTGATGGTCCCACCATATACCATCAGGCTAGGTCGATTTGTCCTCCCCATAGCCATGATCACCCCGGGCATATTTTTGTCACACCCTGGTATCGAAATATTCGCATCATACCATTGGCCGCCCATGACCGTCTCAACTGAATCCGCAATCAAGTCTCTCGACTGTAATGAATAGCGCATCCCTTTTGTACCCATTGATATAGCATCACTGACGCCTATAGTATTGAATTGGTATCCTATGAGTCCTTGGCGCTCTACGCCTTCTTTGACTCTGTTGTTCAGGTCAAGGAGGTGCATGTTGCACGGATTTCCAGAGTACCAGACAGACGAGATACCAACTTGGGCTTTCGACATATCGGAGGATTCGAGGCCAGTAGCGTAAAGCATGGCCTGTGACGCGCCCTGGGATTTGGGTTGGGTGACATGCTGGCTAACTTTGTTTAATTTTGGCTCCGAGTCTGCTTTCCGCCTGGCTGTGGTAGAGAAGTTATGCTTCCTAGAGAACCATTAGTGAAGAGCATCATAAGAGACGTCGAGCTTTCGGTTTCTCACGACTGCACTAAACACCGAATGGGGATCCGTGGTGAGAGCGCCTTTCGGGCTCGCAGCACCGGAAGAAGCATCTGGGCGAAATGGGTCTTTCACCACATACACACAGCTACCTCCTGTATAGCATGGCAATAGGCATTCTCGCTTAAGCGATTCTCGCAAGACGATTGCAGAACTTACCCACGACTAGACTCGGAGCTCTCGATCTATACACCGTGGCAATAGGATATTAGAACCTGCAGGCGACGAGGGCGACAAAAAATCTGCTAGCTCACTCGAAGCTCTGAGCCCTGCCGCTTTAGCGAGCGCGCGCACCGCTGTTAAGCCAAGACCGGCTTAGTCAGCGATAGTACTTGGAAGTTCTACAAAGCCTGCAGACTTTCACCCTTTGTTCCTCGATGTACCTGGCTCATTGGCGGCCCGCCATGTGTTCTCTTGTCACCGGACGATCAGGGGTACTAGTGGTGGCGCGCGGCAGGCGATCTACTTTAGGTGATACCCTCGATACCCTGCTTAGTCGAGGTAAGTTACCTACTCGCTTAACTATTCTCCTTTCCTCAAGTATCTTGAAAGGTGATCCCTCGTATAGTCTAGTTCAAGGGCCTCAGAGACAGCTTCCAAGGTAAGATATAAGAGAGTACAAGATGCCGCCTATTCTAGCTTCTTAGACTTCTATCTCTATAACGTACGAATTATGATTACTATTTTCTCCTTATCATCATGTATCATCATTGATCTCGAAGCGAGAATCGGCGCTCCACCCTTTGAAGTCTTCCTCCAATCGGGAGTAGCAATGTAATTGAATGATGTTCTTCCTAATCACCCGCTGGATTAAACAGACACGGGTTTAAACTCCAAACAGAACCTGTCGCGTCCGTAGCACTCATGGTGTCTCTTTTGGGACTCACGGATGAAAGAGGGCAGATGGTCAAATTCACGGCACCCGGCGTCAATATACTTGGACCCCAATCCACGCTAGCATCTCCGCTCACGACATAGCCTTCAAGAATTGGTACGGCCCCGTAGGGCATCGTATAGTTGTTGGCTTTGTAGCCTTCCCAGGAGCTGATGAAGAAGAACACAGATTAGTCAGTATCACTGTGATGCGGTGGAGCATGGCCTCATGGAGAGATGGAGGGACATACCTCTCTGCAAGATCATTGACTGAAAGATTACCCCATGTCGGAGTTGATGCGTTTAATGAAGAAATTCCTGATAAAGGGATGAAAGACGGAGTGTATACCCATTGGTATCCCGATTGTTTGCCGTCCACTTCGGGCGCGCTTTCTCGTGTCCATCCACCTGTCCAGTCTGCCAGCCAGAATACAACGTTATCGTAGCAGACGCGTCCACTCAAAGCGGTCTATATGAATTAGTTTAGTTAATGTTTTCTGTCATTCGAGATGAGAAGATGTGACTTACCGCTTCACTCATGATGCCATAATACTCACTGCCACCGGTGAAGAAAGGATCATCGATCCCGAAGTTGGGTTCGTCAGCATTGCAGTCCATCTCATTGTACCTAGAGTAGCTATGAGCCTAAGGTGTGACGCAATGGCATGCAAACAAAAACATCACTTACATCAGAACTGGCGCATACCCCCTTAGCTCCCATGCCGAAGCGGTAACCATTCCAAAGAAAATCGTCAATATGTCGGTATTGAAATCGATATTTGCCAAATTCGAAAGAACCCAGGGGTCAGCCCACACCCCAGTACCAAATTGTTTGCTAAAATTCTCGAGTCCTTCGGTCCCATTTGAGGATTCATTATAGATGCCGCTAAAGGTGTCGTTAACATAAGAGCCAATCGCAAGAGTCACTCCCATCTGATAGTCTGCTAATATGGCTTGGACTGGATTTTGGACGCTGAGCTCGGTTGACCTGTCTACAATTAGCTGACTCTCTGTCCGTCCATTCTAAGAAGCTGTCGTACGGTACGTCTAAGTTGACACCCATATTTCCGCCCGCTACTGCAAGATTGGAGGTAAAGAGCTTGGCTTGCGTTATCAATTCCGGATTATCTGCAGCCCACTCTGCTGTTGCTGACGCTTCAACGATGATCTTCCTAAGTATAACACCCAAGATCTGGCCGCCAAAAGCACCCGCGATGGCTATGAGGATCTTTTGCCAAAGTATATTAGTCTCTGTTACTGGGGCGAACGTCAGGCAAAACTCCCCAGCCAGGGCGTCAGTAAGGCCGAAATTGTAATTGAAACCCTCAAAGATCGTCCGATAGAACTGTGTGAATGCGTCGATTTCGAGTGCGAGTAACCATGCTCCAGGCCAGTCGTACACCCGCTCAGTACCCCATGTCATATCGGTACAGACTTTAGAGGAGCTACAGCTGTCTTCGTATTGCGCTGCGCAATACCATCCTGAGTCCCCGACTGGGCCAAAACTGGCAAGGATGATGTCAAGGAATGTTAGATCACCATTGGCGGCATTGTATGCCTGCCATTGGGCTAGAGAATTGGCTTTTACCCCTTGGCAATTGGCATATTGACACTTTTCAATGAAAGGAACAGTAAGATCTGTCAAGATTGGATTAGTGCAGCGTGCAAGAGTGTAGTTGCTGGCCGCTCCGGATGACGACGGGCTCGTGGTGGTCACCGCAACAACGCTTGTCTGCCATGTATTTGGCGTGCTTGTTACAGTATTCGATGATGGTATCATGTTTGGGACGGACGAAGTAGATACCCTCGTTGTTGACGATGATGGGATGCTGGACCCTGGCGATGACGATATGCTTGACGCTGACGATGACGATTCGCTTGACGCAGGCGATGAAGTTACGCTGGACGCTGACGCTGACGGTATACCTGACGAAGGTGATAATGATACAATTGACGCCGACAATGATGATACACCCGACACCGACGATGATAATACGCTCGACGTTGATGACGAAAACAGGACTGCGGGCGAAGTCTAGAACGGAAGCAAATGTCAGCTTTAGATCTGTGAGTATGCCAGAAGTGTAGACCGTTGATTTCGCGGCGATAAGAATGATCCCTTGTGCAGAGTTTGGAGATGTGAAGGAGCTCGTGGTCTACTGAGAACTTACCCCTATGCCAGTAATATCAATTGATGTATCTTTTTGGGGGGTGAAAAGACTCAAACTAGAGGAGCTCGTGGCAACAGACGCTGAATTACTAGCTGTACTTGCTGGAGCCGGGGTAGAGCTATGGGACCCGGACAATGAGTTGGTCGAACTCATTGCGAAGGTTATTTTCGCCTGCATATTATCGCCGGGAAGCGACGACTGGGGCGAGGAAACCGATCTGCATGAAGGTGTCTGAACAATATAATCACTCGAGACGCAGCCGCCGTTCGTGAAGATTGGTGCTGCCGTTGGACAAGCTTCGACGAATGCAGCTACCACATTACAGATTGCATTATTGGGCAAGGCAGCCAAGTCGCAGGAGCCACAGGCTCCTAAATAGTACTGGTATGTCGATGAGGATACCGTCGTTCCGATCATGACAGGTAAAGGCGCAGTTGTGATTCGACTTGCGCACTGGCACCTGGATATCTTCAGCACAAGGCACAAGCAGTGTAATTACTGTTTTGATCGAATATGCACTGGGAGGTTAGGCGATCAAAGTCCTTTGAGTATGACAGAACGGGAACAGGAATATTTACTGACCAGCTGGTTATACAGGCTGCGGAGTCTGACATTGGTGTACAAGAATAATGAGCATTCTGGACGCCCAAAACAGGCGCCAAGATGTAGGCGCACCAGAGAAGAAAAGAATAGATTGTCATGGTCCATGAAAGAAAAAGAAAGGATGATTCCGTGGCAGAATCAAGACATTAAACAAGTATGAGCATGTACCGAAGACAGAAACGGTCAACATGCTTCGAACTAGGCTGATGATGGAGAGATGGCATTTCTTGAACATTGTAAGTGAACGACAATTCTGCTGGGAGGATACAAATGTTATGTTGTGTATGCTTATCATCGTCAACAGATTACGAAGTGGGCATAGGATGTAGGTAATTGGTGAAGGTAATTGTGGGACCCTCCATGTTAGGGTTCAAGAGATTATCGATTGCTTATACTTCCTGTGCTAGACGACAGAGGGATGTTTCACCTTCAAACATCATTTGTCAACCACCAATTACTAACGTACTGGAACAACCTCAAGATTGTCCTCTCAGTATGACGTCTGCATCCGTGTGTGGGTTATAGGTGGTGATGATGGTGGAGCGGACGCGCAGAGATCTCAATAAAGTTACCAACAGGTACCCACTCCACTGAGCCACAGCAATTCCGAGATTGGCACCAACGAATACAACTTATCTTGTCTTATCAATTTCAAGATATATTGGGCGAGCACTTGAACCACGAGTAGGAGAAGGTTGGTGTTGGGAGGCTGAGAAGTTGGCCGCATACCCGTTGATTGGTGTTAGTTTACGTCGAGATCGAGATGAAACGACGCTGTCTAACCTCTCAAATATCTCCAGAGATAAGGTAGGATCTCGCCGTTTACGATAAGAGTTAGAGCGGACAAACAAGGAACGCTGGGTCATTAATCCCTATGCGAGTCGTCAACTCAACAAACTTTGAGCGTCAAGCTTCAATTCCGCCGCGGGTGCGCGGCGCTCTCTCTAAACCTGGTGTGGGGGCGAACTTGGAGGCAGATTTCGTCTCACCTTGCACCGATCCCTCGGCTATCTGCCCCCAGGCAGCTAGACTGGGGTGGCCGCTTCTAGCAAGCGAGCTCGGTAGCCGGCAAGAGCGGGTGCAGCCGTAATGACGTCAAAAATGCCAAATAAGACGGAGCGCGTGGACAAAGTGACGACACTCCTTTAGGTAGGTATTGCTTCCATTAAGTGAGACAACTTAGGTAGGAATAGTGTAGTGAGATCAAAGTCATAACAATTTCATCGTTATCATCATCAACATCGATGCCATCATTGTTTTGGAGCTTTCGCCTGGTTTCGTCCAGTAAACTTGTGACATAAGTTGACATCCACCTTGAGAGATTCGGTGACACCATTGGTATAGTACCATTTCCACTGTAACTTGCATTACGGAGATGTCCCCAGCAGCAATGTGTTCTCAATCCTGACAACCGCTTCAAAAAAGGGTTTTTGTCTGTCACGATGCTATCTAATAGTCAAGGCAAAAATGTCGTTGATCGTGCTGAGGTGGGAGGTGATGTGTCTAACGACAGTGGCCTCAAACATCATCCGATCACTGACGGAGATATCCATATGTCAAAATCAGAACGTCTCAGCGGAAAAGTCAGAAGCTTCTTACACGTCCACCAAGATCACCCCGATAAAGCACACAATGAGGGTTGCTTGACTTTAGCAAGCTCTCCAAATGCCATAACTCTCGATGCTCGTCTCGACGAAGGTATGCCGCCAGGGCCAGGCCCACAAGGCTTTAAAAAATTAGTTCGGCACCCCGTAGACACGATCAAAGCAAAGACAGAACGCAAGACCAACAGGGAGGTTGCCACCAATCTGTTGAGCCCCGAAATTACACATGCACAGGATGTTGAGCTAGTCCGCGCCCAAGACTCCCTTACAACCGCGAAGTCGGAGGAGACAAAGCTACAGGCGGGTGAAACATTAGAAACGCTCAAAAAGGCTCGGCAAGACTTGTTCGTCAGGTGGACCATGGATCGTCATGTATTGAAGTTGAAACGACTCGAAAGCGAAGAGGAACAGAAAGGAAGCTGCGAAAAGTCTGGTAGCCAGATGGATCTTGAAAAGGAGCGTGTTGGTTGGCAAACTTACGGTCAAGAGGTAAGACAATCTGGCGTTGTGACCAAATCGCCATGGCATTTTGACTGACTTTTCACGAAATTTTTCAGGTCATGCTCCAATCAGCAGAGAAATACGGCGGCCAGTACATTGGCTTCTTTTCTGAGCCGCCACCTGCGTCCCAAGAGACCGTTAGTGCCAGTATCGAAAGGCTCCTGGTCGCATCTACCCCATGGCAGGAGTTTATAATGCATGTCCGCCGCATCTATCGATGGGAAAACCGAAAGGAAACGTTGGCATATGTAGTGGCTTTCCTGATCCTGTGGTCATATGGAGCTCTGTGCGCAGCTGGAGTAAGTGCTTCACCTGGTGGAGTAGCTGTGAGCATAAATGCTGAGTAAAAAGCAGTGTCTTGCGTTGATTGGACAGGTCCTACGTCGCAGGTTCGAAAAGCCTTCTGTGGAAAAGCTTCGTCAGGACCTTATGCGTACCGAGGACTCTTCGTCCACCGCTCTTACACTGACCGAGCAGATAGAGAAGAGGGGTGCGCAAAGTTGGATTGACCCATTGATTGAAGATATGGGGGAATGGCTATTGTTGCAGCTGGGGGATATGGCTAATCTTCTTGAAGTACTATTGAAGTAAGCCCTCATCTCTACTTTGATGGGCCGTGCAATATCGATCAGACTGACTGAATTATTCTTGCCCAACAGCTTTTATGAGTGGCGGCAACCTGACCGTACCGCTTGGACGCTTCTCTGGTTTAGCCTCAGCTGCGTAGGGTTTTGCTTGACACCGGTTTGGCTCCTCGTCAAAACAACATCTTTCTTCATGGGTGTGACATTCTTTGGACTCTTTCCCATCGCAAGCCGGTATCCGCGGTACAGGCTACTAGCTTCACCACCCAAATGGCTTTTCTGGGGCATCCCAACTCATGGTAATGCACTGTCACGAGATTTGATTCGAGATCATAGGATGTGCGCTAATCTTTCCGGTAGCTGAATGGGCAATTGAACATCTTCAGGCCCAAGGACATAGTCAAGCACCTGAAGGGATTGACGAGTCCAAGGCAGGCTCTTTGGTACATGGGATCTATACATGCTCGAGTAGGGATCATAGTGGCAGATTGGTCATAAGCTCTGAGGGTGTTCGATTCGAGTCTTTCGGAGCATCTCGGAATGGGTGGAAGGTTGCGTTCGAAACAATGAATCGTGTGGAAAAGGTGAGTGGGGGAATTACCTACTATTGCCAAAGTCCTAGCCATGCAAGCATACTAAACGTGATGATATCCAACAGATAAACACTATTGCTCAAATCGGCTCTGGTAAGGATCTTCTGATCCTCGATGCAGGCGATGTGGCATACACTGCCAGCAACGTGGCGAAAAGAGATGAAGTCTTCACACAAATAGTCGGATTCAGCAACGTCAGATGGCAGGTGGTGGGATGAATGGAGCATGCCTACAAATCCCTACAAATGATATCAAGGTACGTTCACATATCCTCATAGCATGTTGAGGAAAGGAAGCTGTTAACATTACGATAGCTGGTAGTGTAAGAGCCTGTCGCCGATTCAGGAGAATGTTCTAATTGACGGCTAGAACTCTGAAGTCAGCGCCCTCTGCGTGATCCACTTCAGATATAATGCCATTTAGAGCGACTCTCGCTGAGGAAGCTCTGCACGTATGCGCATAGCGATGACCATCCCATTCTCAGCCATCAGCTGAATCTAAAGACAAGATAACATCCATGTCCGCATGAAGGACGTCATAGCCAAATCATTGGCGCGTGGTGCTGCTTGCATTACTACATTTCTTGCCCATACTTACTCTTGAGGCTTGTGGTCTTTTTTGATCAGACTTTTCAAATAAGGTGATATCGTCCCACCCTCAGCCACTGGCCAGCGAGGTGATCGACGAGCTGCAAAAATATTCTCATCTCAATTTTTCCAGAGGAGTCTACTGATCTCGGCATCATTGTCGATTTGAATACTACCCAGTCCCTTGGCAACGAAAGATCTATCTGATCCCTCTTGCTTTCATTCGTGACTGGGCCTCCCACAGCTAGAATCCACTTCAAGAGGGCAAAGAAAGGGCAGGATGTGAACGGCCGCTGTTGGATCGTTCCTAAAGATATGGATATCGTGTGAGAGGAAGTTTTGAAAACATATCAGGCTGTTGGACCTGTGGCAGAAGATTGGGCACAGAGAGCATGTGCGAAAGAGTGGGGTTGAGATTAGCTCGTCTCTAGCTACCATGTCAAGAAGCGCAGACATGGGTAGTTGGGAAAACCAGTGGAGGCAAAGGATTCGATCGCTAGCGCCATGTTGAAATATGTGCAGGAAGTGTTGCCTAATCCTATGGAGCATAATACGGTGTCTTGACGCCCATTGGAGCAATTGTCTCTGAACGTCTGCTTCATTTGTATCTATCTTCCCTCAGTAACGTCCACAAGCCTTTGTACCATCCAGGACCGAGTGAATATGAATAGAAAGGCTTTCATGAGGGTAAGTACAGGACTGAACGCGCCAAGTTAGTCGCGCGATGAATATTCATGATCAATAGAAGGATTAGTTTTTAAAAGTAGAGTGTCAATATTTTTGATGGGAAGTCTACGAATTGTGGCCTCCAAAAGATGATCAATCATTGTGTAAGGCTCTCCAAATTGGAAATTTGTTCAAATCTGAGGAGACCCAACATCTATATAACCACCATTCAGGAGCTCATATCCCACAAAGTCCTATATACATAAAACCCTGCTCATCACATCCCCTATCACCTCCCCGCCGCCCCTATCTACCCTCAACAATATCCAGTCTGTTATAGTGATTTACATACTCTTTCACTCAGAGATGGAGATAGAATCCGCATCTCATCCAATAATTACAGAGGTATCAAGGGTATGTATATACTCTCCAACTTCCAGGGGTAATATACATGATAAACTAAACCCCCACGAATAAATGTATGTATCTAAATGTACCATGTACAAAACCATGGTTTAGATGTGCTGGAGGAGGGTGGGTATCGCTTCTAGCCACGTACGCGGGTACTTTTTGACAGGGTTATGGGTTATTTACTGAAGCGTGATAATAAGTAAGTAGATGGGTGGGTGTACATGCATATTCTCTCACCATGCGCAAAAGATATATAGAGGATATAATAGAAGAGGATAGAACAGAGCAGCATGCTTAATCTTTGACAGCGGTGAGCGCACTATACATACATACGTACTAAATGTATGTATAGAAACCAATCCTCTGAACAGCAAAAGCAGCGCCAAGAGCGTTTGGAAACAAATATGGTATGTAAAGCCATGCATCCAGCTCGCTTGCTCAACTACCTTAGTATCAGCGAAAAACCTGATCAAGCGCCCACCACGGGATTCAATATAATCACATGTGAAACATATATAAATTACAAAGTAGCCCCGAACTCCTCAATAACACATCCATACACACCCCACCCCCAGCCTCCTTTAGATTATATACGTACGTATGCTTCATCGCAGCAGATATCGATGTAAATGATACGATACATATGAAACACTGCTTTAGCTCAGGCATCTCGTATTCGTCATATAGCGTCGTCGCACCGTCTCGATCCGAGTACAAGAAAAGAAAAACTATTTTATTCGAAAGGGGCCGAATTTTGCTAATTTATATACATATGTATGTATTGAGTCTGCGCAAGATATGTATAGATATCTACATGTATAAGTATACCACATAATGCTGCTCGCTTTTTCGGACTGCTGGGGGGAAATGGAAAGGTGAGATAATTTGGGGTCTAAGGGCGGTGGGAAGAAGGGAACAGAGATTGGGTGGAGGTGGTGGGTGGATTGATTAGAGGTTTGTCGTTTGGGGTGTGTGGTGTTCGGTTAGGGGATATGTGTGCGATCTTGACATGGGTATATTTTGAAGGTTTATGTATGAAGGATAGGTGAGAATGTTGGTAATGGTCGTAGGCAAAGTGAATCTAGGATCTTCACACATCCACTGAGAATGGTTGAAATATTGAAAAGCTGAAAGGTTGTATTGTGAATTTCGGCTCGCCAGTCGGAGCACTTTTGCATTCTCGACAGTTCGAAGTTTCATTCTAGGCTATATATTTCGTAGCCTCAATCAAATCATGTTCTGTACAGTTGAACAGAAAAAGGCGTCATTATCTAGTCACAGATTTCTACGTATCGGTAGTCACCAATAAGGGGGTAAACCGCCTTTCTATGTCGCCGAAGACTCTGAGAGCTAAGGAACACAATGTTGTAGTGAAGGCGCCATGATACATTCCAACAATACTTGTGTCAGGGAGATGGCCGCTAATTTCCAGTCAACTCCAGCCAAGAGATCGTCCCTGCGAAATCCCGATAGTTTTGTACAGTCATTCCGGCGTCGTATCATAAGTGGTATATGCAGTCGAAACGTGTTAGTCTTCTTCTTCGTCTTCTCGTTTCAAACCCCCCTCGACCATGATACCCCTGGCCACCCATTCCGTTTTTTGCACTCTCTCAAGGTTCCACCTTGATCTTGTGCGCGCAAGCAACCCTTCGACGATCTCCCGTGCACCATCAAGCTTCTGGCCCTTACTCGAATCCCATTCGCCATCTGAGTCGGCCCACCGGACCCACTGCCATTCACATCTTGCGATCCTGTGGCTGGTAGGACTTTTTCTCCTCGCTCCTGGCACGGGGTCAAAGGGTAATCTACCTTCCATGAGTGCATAGAGAAGCACGCCTAAGGCCCATGCATCGGTCGCACGTCCATCATACTCTTGGCCCATGAGCACTTCAGGTGCTGCATAGTCTTCACTTCCGCATCTTGTGTCAAGCAATGGAGATTCTGGCGGTCGAGGAATCCAGCGGCCTAGGCCGAGATCTGTGAGTGTTAAGATCGGATGTGGATAGCTTTGCCAGTCACCGATAGTATGAAAAGCAGCAGTAGGAAGATTGACTAGTACGTCTATGATTATGTTAGTACGTTCAAATTCACTGGGGAAGAATTACGGAGTCATATACTTTCGAGCTTGATGTCACGGTGGACAATGTACTGCGAATGTAGATACCTCACAGCCCCAATCAATTCTGTGAACATTCGCCGATTCAAGCTTGGCGTCAGCAAATCCAGGTTCATGTTTGCTAATTCGAAAAGATCACCTCCCGCGCAGTAGTTCAATACCAAGAATGCTTGTCTCTCACACATGTTGACAGCCTTGAGATGTACTAAAGATGGGTGATTTATTGACTTCATAATCTCCAGTTCACGCTTGATTGAGACCTCTATCTTCTTCTCGTCTGCGCCACCGGCTGGGCCCTGTTCGCAGATTTTTACCGCGACAAGTGACTTAGGATTTACTTCGTCCTCTGTTTTCATCGACTCATCGGATCCATCGGCACCTTCGCTGGTTGCGAGCATCACGTTGCTAAACGTTCCTTTGCCAAGTTGGCGCAAAGCTCTCCATATCCTTGGCTTGTGGCCACGGACTGTATGAGCCTGATAGATTGTGAAGCCCAATCCCTTAGAGGGGCTGAGGCTTGAAGACAGGCTTTCCAGATCTTCACTCTCTTTTCCCGTGTTGCTATCCGGAGGAGTTGGTGGTTTCGGTATCGATATAGCCAAACCTCGTTGTATGGCTAGATACTGCTCACGGTGCATATGGTCCTCTGGTGGAGAAAATGATGGCTGCACGATTGACGGAGCACCAGATGTCGAGACGACAATGTGACGTGATCTTGGCACTTGCATCCCTTCTGGTGTGTACTCGCTAATGCTTCGATTCCGAGCATAAGCTGCCGCATTTGCTTCAGATATCCGGGCTCGCTCAGGACCATCTACTATCGTACTTTTCTTCGGAAGTTTTCGAGGACAATACAGTGGTTCTGGCGTCTGCTCAGTCGTATCGCCGGACTCATTGAACCCATCGTCTATTGACGAACTTCCAAAACCTGGAGACCCCCAGCTTGACATGGGGGAGGGCAAAGGAGTCATTTCCACTAGTGAGCCGACCACAGGCGAGGAAATGGCAGAGGCAGGCGTGAGAGAATCAGATCGGTGAGTTCTAGACGAGAAGGCTGACCTTATACTGGAGCTCCGAACAGGCAGTCCAGCGTTGAATACTGTCTGCTCTGAATTGTCTCCACTGTTCGTTCTCGCTACTGGTCTTGGTTCTTCACGCGTCTTCTCAGTCAGTTGATCTGTACGTAGGCGTAAGCCTGCGCTTAGCGGGGTCGGAGTATGGGGTGCTGCTATAGGTTGGTGCGTTTGTGGAGGAGTAGTATCAAGGTGGTGGAGGGAGGCATGGTATTGGAACGATGGCGGAGAGTCGATGCTTGGAAATGTTTCATGGGCGATGTTGTTCGGTAGGAAGCCGTTCTGATCATGTTGAGCAGGGTCTACCGACGAAGGCTGGCCTATGCTGTTCGGACGTGGCTGACCTGACGTAACGGCTGCGGGTGGCTGGTTAGAAGCTATTGAAGACATCTGCAAAGGAGCGGTCGACGATGAACACTCCCACGACTTTCAATGGCATCAAAGGCGGGTGTGGACCATGAAGGCAACGAATGTTGTTAGTAGCTGGGGCGCGCACGGCGCGTAAATTCGATGTGACTGAAATGAACCCTATTAAGTATCTGTATCTCCGGTACATTATCTTATCTCCGGGTCTAGAACTTTTCTGGCTTATCTGCTCCTATGGCTTGTTCACACTATCAGAAGTACAAGGTCGGCAGTTATTATGTGTGCACATTGCACTCAAGGACTCGTACTAGATTGACAGAGGGTAATAATAGTTGGGAGCTGGGTGTTATATAACTTAAGCATATAGGGAGTAAGTAAAGTTTATCTACAAGGTCATCACGGCCTAGCCAGCCTTGCTATTGCCGCTTAATCTGATAGCTTGCCCAATGTTTCGTGATTATAGATCTTAGTATGCATACAGAATAAGACACAGGTCAGATTGAGGACCATGGTGCTGAAACGTTTCGGCGACGGTTATTGGCCAAGGTCCAGACTCTCTAAACCTTCCACCACTTCCTCTAAACCATCTTCTATGCCCTCGTCAACGTGATCCTTCATCGAGAGTGCTTCAGCCCTTTTGAGTAATGCTTGAGCGACTTCTCGATTCTTGTTCCTGATGCCACGAGGTGCTCTTACCAGGAGTTCAACAGCTATTTGTGAGACTGCAATCCCAAACTCCAGGTCGCCGTCTTCCGCTGTTGAGGCTAAAGCCTTGTCGGCCAGATCAACGAGGGCCATCCATTCCTCCTTGGTGGCTCCTGCAAAGCCAGACTCCAGAACGGCCAGTAGTACGCGCACGATCTCAATCCCTTGAAGATGGTCTTTAGGTGCCGTGGCTATTGCTACGAGGTCCTCTGATAACAAGTTCCATCCTTCCTCGTGAAGAAAGACTTCAACGCCTTCGGGTGTTTCGATAATGCCTTCTAACGCTACCAGTACGGTAGACCGGAAGATTCGATGACCGTCTTGGCCTTGTTTTTCATGCTCCTCAAAAGCTTTGCGATCTTCACCGTGTTGGTACAACGCTAGAAGAACATCCATGACACCCGTAGCTTCTTTCCTAAGAGCGTCATTCTCCTCGTCACGAAGCCATAGAGATAAGCAAGAGAGTTGGGCCAATGTAAGCGGGTCTGTAAACATTCCACTGGATGTTTCCCAAGCTATTGGAAGAGGGTTGGAAGAACCAACCCCGTCAGCAGAGCGAGCATCAGGGTGTAAACCGGCAGCACCCGCTGTGGAGGAGTCATATCGGTCTCGGAGGTATTCTATGGTGAGAGACATTGACTCTGAGATGTTGGTACGAAGCCTCAACAGGAGATCTACTGGAATTGGCGCTGTGGATGTTCGTTTGGAGCTCTCATCATCCAGCATCTTCTCTAGACTTTGAACCAGGTATACGACAAAGGCGGAAACGATATCGTAGGCTCTGGCAAGACGGGCTGATATTGCGGAGTAATCCTTTGAATGAAGCTTCTCTTGAAGTGAAGGAATCGTCGCACGGATGTCTACTAGTAGCATTGTAACGAAGAGGTAAGACGACGGCTTCTGATCATCATTGGCAGCTGTAGAGTCTGTTCGAAAAACGGCCAGAGATCCTTCCGGCGTCATGATCACGCTGTGCAGAATATCCATGATCTGTGTCCTCGTTTCCGGGTCGCAAGAGCGTAGAATAGGAACAAGCAATGGGACTCGCCCAATGAATTTGGTGTCCGTTTGATGGGACCCCAACAAGCGCATAAAGGCATTCAAAACAGCAACGGCCAACGCGACCATGTTCTGGACGTCCTCTTTCGGTGTTTTCTCGTTTGGCTTTGCCTTTAGCAATCCATCCAAGAACTTCGACGGTATCGCCTTCCAAGACCGTAGTATCAGGGTTTCCAGCTCTTCGCCTTTGTTATTCTCCTGGCTAAGGGCGTGCTCAAGTACGGGTTTCAATAGAGCCAGACCCACAAACCGTGAAGTGTCATCTGCTTTTCCGAGGAGGCCCAGCGCCGTTTCCAGCTCCTTCAGCGGCTGCTGTTGTTTACCTGTGAAGTTGCGGGCTGGGACTTCCACCTGGTCTCGTTTGTCATGTTGTTTGATGTTGTCCGTTCTCTCTTCCTCGACAACGTGCTTCGTAGTACCCATGTGGCCAGAATCCGTTGGATGCCCTTGGTCGTGTTCAAGTCCATGCTCTTGGTGGTCTGTAACATCTGTTTGTCCATCCTTGGCCTCCATTATACTACGAGATTCGCCGGCTTCGTGGGCGGGAACAGAGTGTTATTCTTCCTGAGTACGCTGACCAGTCGATCACCCTCTTCCTGCAGATCTAGGTAATGTTTGTAGGTTTATCCTCAACCTTCGGCCTCCTCATCAATGTCACCGCCGTTAGTTAGTCTCCGCCATAGTCGTGCGGAATTGGGGAATTTCTGATCGAAGTTCATGAGCATATCCCACCACTGGTAGGCAGTCCAGGTTCCGGCTACAACCTTGAGAACAGCCCACTCCTGACTTGAAAGAGAGAATTCCAT
Organism: Lecanoromycetidae sp. Uapishka_2; assembly: GCA_035521555.1. Classification (NCBI taxonomy): domain Eukaryota; kingdom Fungi; phylum Ascomycota; class Lecanoromycetes; species Lecanoromycetidae sp. Uapishka_2. The sequence continues at coordinate 17,091 of JASZXT010000172.1, forward strand.
CGCAATGGTGTCGATAGTACAATTCGTGTGTGCATATGCAGTAAAGTTTTGAGGAGATGTGCGGGCAATTCCGCACGCTCGGTTTTGCGCTAGCGAAATCTAAAGACCGAGGGAAGACCTTCTAGTGAGTACATCAACATACGTGATAGCACATAGTAGACGCATACAATGTCTATTTCATCATCTCCAGCGGCGAGATGCTGCGTCAGAGCATTGCGAGTTTCCTCAAGACCAACGTCGAACACATGCTTGGCTGTTACACGACATCAACGGAGAGCGCCATCACGGAGATGGGAGTCTACAGCTGCGGCCTCGTCGACGAGCCCAAAGATTACGACAATAGTCGATCAAATTAGCCAATTGACTCTATTGGAGACGGCAGATCTCGTCTCTAATCTAAAGGTTGGTCTCTACTCAATCGAGCTGGCAAATCACGATCCTGCGCTCGGAATTCTCATGACCCAACTGCATTGTCCCGCCGCTAATCTACCACTCCAATAGTCACGACTCAATATCCCCGATATGCCTATAGGCAACTTCTCCGCCGCCGCCCCCGCAGCAGCTCCTACCGCAGTCGAAGAAGAAGAAGCTGCCCCTGCAGCACAAGAAAAGACCCTCTTCGCCCTCACCCTCAAGTCATTCGACGCGTCGGCGAAGCCAAAGGTGATCAAAGAGATCAAGAGCATGCTTGGGCTGAGTCTGGTGGATAGCAAGAAATTCGTGGAAAGTGCGCCGAAGCAGATGAAGGAGGGTGTACCGAAGGAGGAGTCGGAGAAGATTATTGAGACGATGAAGGGGCTGGGGGCGGTGGTCACCATGGATTGATTGGAACTTGAACTACTGGTAAGAGGAGGTGCTTGTGGTGCATCATTGCGAGGAGTTTAGTTTGTATGAATACAGCAATCCATTGGGGTACTCATGGCATGGCCTGAATTGTATTATACCTTTTCCGAAAAATCTCTGCCAGACTTGACACCAATTCTGTGCTCTGTGTCTTGTTCAGCTGACGTGATTTCGAATCGATTTTTCCAAGTCTTCCTCATCAAACATGGCGAGGGGGTCGCTACATGCTACGTATATCGTGACTTGGCGAGGCAGTCTTGGGTATTGCACTCTCATTGAATCCCTTACGAGCAGTAACAGCACCAGACTGGCTCGAATTGATTATAAAGACATGCTCTTATGCCTCTATGAACTCGCTTCATCATCTAAGGACTAGAAAACATGGCAGTCGAAATGGCTACAACCCACCAAAAATCATGGTGCATAAACATGGATCCGTTCGTCCAAGACGCCCACTTTCTGAAACAGAGCCTGATACCCAATACTCTCCATCCGAGTCCCACCACCAATTCATCTCAGCCATGGAAGAATCTCTAGTCCAACTTCCGATATCCACAAGTCCTGATACAGATTCTTTCCAAGTCTCGGCAGTCTTCAGAAAAGGTCGTATAGCCACATTTAGCCTCGTGAACCTCAGCCTCGAAAATCCCCAAGAAAAACCTCGAAAATCCGGCCCGCGCCTGGACCTCAATAAGGCACCCAGTATGAAAACACTTTCACCAAAACATAATATAAGGTAAGGCTCAAACCCTATCCCATAAAAGCAAATACCTATCCCACAGAACTATCACACAACGATACTTCCACCTCACCGTTATGGCGTACGCCTCCATGAGTCACTCCCACAAATCTAATTTAATGGCAATTTCAGAGTTTCGCGCCTGAGACTCACCCACAAACTTGACTTTAAAGCCATGACTCACGCCCAACAAACTCTGCTCAACAGCAACTCCAGATTGTTGCCTTAGCGAATTTGTCGATGATTTGTGATTGTGATATCTTGGCAATGTAGATAGCCTTATTAGCACGTGCAACAAATACAGATACACAGATATCTGAAAACGACAAGTACGTTTCAAAGGGGCTCAGTAGTAATGAGACTATTTCAAGCGGTAAACAAACGTAGCCCATAAATGATGCTGTACAGTAGGGCAAGATATCCTTCGTGCTTCGTGAGGTATTGTCAAATCCCGTCACATCATAGCCTGATGCTGTTGATCGTAAGGTTCCATACCCTTCTGTATCTCCTCCACGATTTCTGCCGCATCAGCTACGCTCTGCGCTTCAAAGTCGTAACGTTTCGTATCCTGATTCTCCCTGATAGCCATGACCTGCACCATTAAATTAGCACTAGCAGCCAATCAAATACTCAGTCAGGGATCAAAATTGTATACATACTCTAAACGTCTTCGGATGCCTTCTACTAACCTTGCATCCAACAATCATACTGAATGGTACCCTAGAACTCTTTCCACTGCTTTCGAATAGAGTTTTCCCCGTCTCCCCCGGCAGGATATGCATAAAGTCCTCGTCCAACATCAGGACCCTTTGATGGCTTGGTGCAAATGACATTGGCTGCTTTCGGATGACGTTGTACTTCTTGAACTTCGATGAGTTACCTAGCAGATCCTGTTTTTGACCCAACGGATGGCCCACCGCTCTCTTTCCGCCCTTCCTGATGGATTCAGCAGCGGCCGCGGGTGTGAGAAGCAACGGTGCGTTGGGTGAGCTACTACCCGGGCTCCCAGCTAATCCAAGCGCGCCATCGTTAGCGAAGCGACGACGTATCAAGTCCAGGTCCGTTTGCGGGCCAAGAACTTCGACTATACGGTCAACGGGTGCGACGGTGTTGGTACCGCTAATTTTGAGAATGTGATATGATTTATCAAGTTTCCAACGCTTGCAGACTTGATCAAGGACTTCGGCGAGGTAAGTATCTGTTGTCACTTCAAGTGTGGTGACTTGGCTGAATGCCTCGAGAGAAGTGAAGTGAATTTTGAGCATCTTTGGAGGACCCATTCGCGGAGTTGAGTGGTCTTTTGGAGGGACGAAGCGAGGTGGTGCTGGAGCAGGTTTTTGAGGTTGCGGAGGAGGAGCCATTGGTGACGAAGATGCTACCTTCTTCTCTTCAGGGGTTGCCTCTGTAATCATGAATTTGCTGATATCGTATTTGCTAGTGAAGCGCTGGTATATTTGGTATTCCTCTGGAGTGGCTTCGACCAAGGCAAACTCGTCCACTGGTTTCTCTCTTGATCTCCCACGAGCACCTTTATTGTTGTTGGCTGTAAATTGAGCGATTGGCGTTACTCGGTCCAGTGCAGGAAAGTCGTATTCCACCTCTCCATCATCGACCATTCGTAGAGTCCAGCGATTGACGTTGAGCTTCTGGCCGTCAAGGAGAGGCTTCAAGCCTTCTTCACGATACCTCCATAGTGCCATTCCAATAGCTTCAACGACAAGGACTGAGGGTTTTTCGCCTGAATCGCTGTTTTGAACGTTCTTGAGCAAAGGCATATCGAATGGCGTATCGGGCTTTTCTGAGAAAGGGGCGTAGATCTTGATGTTCAGAGGATCAGGCACTCCCTTTCCCGAGAACTTGGCGAACGTTTCGAGAGGATCCTTCGGTTTTGTCTTCCCAGCCTTCAGTGCTTGACCGAGGATACTGACAGGTTGAATTGTGCTGATAGGTCGTGGTGGTGGAAGTGCTTGCAATAGACTTGTTTGGACGTTCTTCAGCTTGGTGGGAGATTCTTTGCTAAGGTTTAATGGGGCTGGCATATCCGTGATAGATGAAGCAACCATGTCATCTAGGAGCGACTCTGAATCTGCTGTTTCACCGAATTCGGAGGACATACTAGACCTATCCGACCCTTCACCAGAGTCTTCGTTAATCGTGGCTGTTTGATTGTGCATCTGTTGCCGTTCGTCTTCCTCGTGCTGGGCAGTGAGGAGGTTGCTAGCTTTTGCAGCTTTTGCAGGATTGAGATGCCTTCGCTTGAAGATCGAAGGATCGAGCTCATTTTCAGAGGACATGTCACTGCTAGTAGTAGTGTCTCTTCTCGCCCGCTGCTTTACTGCCTCAACACTCGTCAAAGACCCGCTGCGTAGCCGGCCTTGGTTTGAACGCCGAGATGGCGAAGTGACGATGACTTCAACGCCTTCTTTCGTGACTGAGCTTCGGATTGGCGACGATCCTGAGCGATTACGGACCGGCATCTTTGCGAACTTGATCTTTTGTGCTTCTCTGGAGTTGTACTTAGTATCTGCTTTCGAATCATGAAGATGCTCTGTCGTTACCGTCCAGCGCCTTCAATGTCGTCGTCACTCTCATCGCTTAGATCACTGCTGTCGTCTTCGTCGTGCTGCTCTCTACGCCGTCTTCGTCTTACGTGTGGGCCTGGGCCAACAGTGTCAGTGCTCCCGCGCCCAGTCACCATGCCTCCCTCTTCTTCTTCATCGCCGAACCCCGCAGGAGCAAAGCCTGCCGATCGAGGGGGAGCAGCGAAGTAGTCGGATGAGATAGTAGTTGGAATTGGTGGAGAATAGGTCCTCTTGATATCGGCTACATTTGCTGTCCATCCTGCGGCGCGAAAGCTGGGATCATTGAGTACGCTGGAGTCGACATTGATGAGACGCTCGCCAATGCCATCTTTGATATTGGTCAAGTACGATGTCCGTAACTGCCATATGAGAAAACTGTAATCTTATTAAACTGGACTTTTAAAGCTTATTTTCTTGTTACAAGGAAGCAACTGCGACTAGATGTATGTTCATCCATTCAAGAAATCCTTCTTGAACGGCGACACAAACAAACAGGAGTGACCTACTCTTCATTTTGAAGTAGAGACATGACGAGCCTACTCCGCTAGCTTTTGTGCTCGAGCCGCCATCTACTGGCGATGGTGGTGAACCTTTCCATCTTCCTGGATTATGAACAATGCTGGAAAAACATAACAGGCTGGGAGGCTCGGGGGGCTAGGTCGTAGTTCTAGGCTGCGGGGACAGCCCTGAAGATCACCCTGTAGGATCCCTGCGAGCCCTGGAAGAAGGGCCGGGACGAAGCGAACCGGCGGCAAGCTCAAGTACTCGCTCTTATGGACCAACACTGGTGTTGATTCTGTTTGTCTGAACCTCAGACAGTGAAGAATACCACGGTGTTGCTCTACCCTCCTCTCTGGCTTTTCGCACGATGGCTCTAGTCGAATACTCCGATTCAGAGGGTTCAGACGAAGAAGAAGCCCCCGCAGCTCAAGGAGCGTCAAGGAGCAAAACAGACCCGAATAAACCTGCGTTTCAGAAAGTTGTCGATCGCTCGAATCCTCACAGGATTAAGGTCAGCCTACCTGAGACAGTCAAGAATGAAGAGAAAGATGCAGACGAAGCAGAGCGTCCAGCGAAACGAGCAAGGGTCGGCGGGAGTGGGCTGGGTGGTTTTAACGCTTTGCTGCCAGCACCAAAGCGCGCGGCAGTATCGAGTGGCGAATTCTTAGCAAATGGAGCAAGGAAAGGAGGTCTAGGCAGTGGCGTCAATCTGAGGACAGGAGCAGCGCCGGGCTTCAGCAGGGAACCTGAGCCTTTAATAACACCCGTGGAGGATGGAGAGACCGGGATAACGGGAGCTGAGACTGCGACAAAGAGTACTCAAGATGGGAAAGGACTGGTAGAAAAGTACAAAAACGGAGACTTGCAACTACCGGCCAAGGTAGTCGAGGAGCCGAAGCTCAAAGGCAGAACTACTATGTTCAAGCCTTTGTCAGTGGCTCGAAAACCACAGAAGAAAAAAGCTTTCCCAAAGGATGGATTGGCAGGTGATATGGGAATAGATGATGAAATATCTCAGCAGCCAAAGCCGATACCCAAGGTCTCTTTGTTCTCGGTTGCAGATATAGATGAAACACATTCTACGATTCAAGTAGGCACGCACTCAAGGTATCAGCCAATGGTGTACAGTGCCAGTGAGCCAAAAGCGGGAGAGTCATCTACAGAGCTACAGGACGAAGAAAATCAACCGGAAGAGCAATATACTTTCACAGCAGCTACTCAAAGTGCCAATGGACCGCCGCAATCTCTCGACACCATTGCCTCAGATCTAAACCTCTCAGCATCCGCTAAACGACAATTACTCGGTCGCCAAAAGAACAATTCATCAGCTATCAACATTATGAACTTCAACACAGACGAAGAGTACAAGCAGAACGAACTAATGCGTCAAGCCGGCGAGGTGGTCCAACACAACGCCGTCCGTGCTATCGCGCCAGGGAAACACAGTCTCAAGCAATTGGTCAACGTTGCTAGTACACAGAAGGATGCATTAGAGGAGTCATTTGCAAGTGGGCGGAGGAACAAGAAGGAGGCTGGCAGTAAGTATGGTTGGTAACTAGCAGTATATATGATCAATCGCAAGTATGCGCAGAGCAATGAACATAATATATTGAAAAAGCACAATTTTTTTTTGTACAAACTATCTAAGTAAATTAAGGTACAATGCGCCTGCAGGCCTTTATAAAGGCTTGCAATCTGGCTGGGAGGTTGCTTCCTCCAATGTAAATCAACGCCAAATTCCTGTTTCCTCCACCCTCGAGATGCCTTCCTTAACATTCTTCGATCGCATTGCAATCCCTGACAATCTGGGTCCTCAAAGATTTTCCGATTGTCAGTTCATGCTTCCCATTTCAAAACAAAATTCCAACGCCAAACTCCTGTTTCTCCAACGCCCTAAACGCCCCGTCCTTCGATGCCTTCCTCCTTCACATCTAATTCAACCATCGATTCCAATCCACATCCTTACCATTGGGGCTACTGTATCCGGAGTCGCGCCTGTTGGGCTCGCTGCTCACAGGGCTGACGAGTGGTTGGTCGTGAGGAGCGGCTGCGTGCCGGTCGGGTTGCTTGTTCGCCATCGACAAGAGCTTTGCGAGCTTGTTCCTCTTGGAACGGGAGGCGGGAGGAGGCGTGGTCTGGTCTGCGTCGTGGGTGCTAGGCTCGCTGCTCACAGGGCTGACGCGTCGTTGGGCGTGAGAAGCGGCGGCTTGCTGGTCAAGTCGCTCATTTTCCTCCGACAAGATTTTTGCGAAATCCTCATCGGAGATGGAGGCAGGAGCGAACGTGGGCTGGCCTACTATGTTAAATGGAGTCCACACCCCTTGACACCCTGGACTCAAGTCGAAATTAGATTGGCTATCCTCATAGTGAGAGGTAGCCTGCGCGGTCGGAGCAGAGGGTTGCTCGGTCAGTGGATTGAAGGGGGGAAGGGGTTTTTGATTTTCGGGCTGCCCCGACGTTGTAGACTCCTCCTTCTTTTCCTGGCTCTGGGCCTTCGGCTTGTTCAGGCTACCCTTTGGTCGTCCTCTCTTTCCCCCCCTGTCTAGCTTCGCCTGCTTCTCGGCGTCTATCACTGCCTTAGGCCTGTTGTGGGACTTATGCTTGGGACCAGGTATCTTCCTAGGCCTCCCATCCTTCGTCAACTGGTTGGCTCCTTCAGGGTAAATCCGATTTGGGTCCTGGTCTCATTAGCTTGTTCAACTCTTCATAGTTGAGGATAAGCAATTGCAGGATGTATCTGGATGGGCAATAAACCAGTTTTACAGCCTTGAGGCGGGGAAGGCTATGCCTACGAGGATTGAGATAAAGGGACTGCTTACCGTTATTATTTCTCTACTGCTGGAAGGTGCTCCATCCACCGATTCATCATTATGGTATGAACCCTCTAGCTCTGCAGATGGTTGGGTAGCAAAAGCAGAAGGTGCACTCATCCCGCTTTGGAGACCCTGGTAGTATAGCACAGGTTGGTAGTATAGCACAGGCTGGTAGTCAGGCACAGGCTGGTAATCAGTCACAGGCCGCGCTTGGAGTTGTGCATCGTATTGGGAATATCGGAGCCTTCCCGTCTCGTAGTTGATATGATATGCTGCAGATTGCTCGTTAGGGACATACGAAGCCATCTTACCGTACCCAAAGAAGTGTCGTTGGTAAAGTGTCTAGTAGGGTGAATGCTTGAGACTGAATGCTGGAGACTGAATGCTTGATACTAAGTGCTTGTAACTGAATGCTTGAGACTGTGAATGCTTGGAATTGTGAACGGTGCAAGTTTGTGGGAAAGAGCAGGCTTCACAAATTTCCACCAATTTATACGTACTGAATTGAAAATTTGAATAAAGCTACTTGCCAGCAGGATCCGTGGCTTACCTTCTCCCAACCTACCCTAAGGATCTTGAGGTGGATCTGAAAGCCAAAACTTTCACGTCAGCAGCCAAGCAAGAGCGATGAACCGTGGTTCGACTCTCGCTACGCAGCCTAGCCCCTTTCCACCACTTCTAAAAGTCGCTGCCTCGATGCCTGGGTAGTCCACTTACATCATCCAAGCAATAGCGATGAACCGTGTTTCGACTCTCGCTACGCAGCCTAGCCCCTTTCCACCACCTCTGAAAACCACTGCCTCAACGCCTGTGCTAGTACAACGGGTAGTTCTCTTACATTCCCAACGATAATGTAGTAGGGAAATGGGAAGCCATCGAGGTATCGCTTGATACTGAGCTTCATCTCTCCTGAGGCATCAGATTCAAACGTAGCCTGAGTCATCTCCGTTATGCTTTCGGTAGCATTGGGAGAGTTTACAATGACGAAAACAATCATCACATGCAATTCTAGGGCTTTCCGGACGAGGCGTTTGATGCCCTCGTGGTCTTCGCAGATTCCATCACTAATTATGAGCTCGAGCTGCCACAGTGCAGTGCCAGCATTGGGGGTCCTCTGTCTGGCTTCACTGAACAGCGAGATGGATTCGGCAACGAGCTTGCGTACGTTCGTTGTTGCCTGCTCAAAGCCGAAATGCTGAAAAATTTGGGCGCCGGCTTCCGCATTGAGAGGGTTTCCAAATGAATGGGCCAGTCTAACTTTCTCACCAAAAGCTACCACAGCAACCTCGCCGGCCTCAAGCATACTGAGGCTTTTGAATACAAGGGCAAGTGACTCAAAAGCTAATTGAGCGCTTCCGCTTTCTCCCATAGACTTGCTGTCATCCACAGCAAGCATGATTTGGTAATTACGCTTCGACGGAACAGAGCGGCGCATCCATATCTTATCACGCTTGTATTGAGAAGCAATGTAAGGTATGATGCGTTTGATGTTGAGACGCTTGCCAGTGCGAAAATCTCCTCGCATTTTAGAGGCGAGGGTAGGTTCTAGAATCAAGCGGAGTTGCTCGGTTAGGACCAGCGACAATTCCCGCGTCGTGCCTTCGTAATGAGACCAAAGCTGTCGCGCCTCTTCAACAGAGCGTGACGAGTAGTCACAAGTGTTTTGAAGGTGAGTTAAAGAGAGATCGTTGTGCAGGTGCTCGATTTCTTCATCTGCCTCAATGAGTTCAGTTTCGGCCTTGTCTTCTAGACGAGTTTGTCCAGCAGTATTGTTGATGAAAGCGCTCGGCTGGGACTGTTCTTGCTGGTGCTCGTAACCATTGATCGCGGCCTCGTAATCTCTCATTACATCATCCTCGTCCTCTGTGCCTTCCTGACTGGCGAACTCAGAATTGAGTTTTTCAGCCTCGCGATCACTGCCAAGCATTGCCAAGTCTAGCCTTGTTTGATCCATACCCATTGACTTCTCTTGCGTGCTGGCACCCATAGCTTGAGTGTCAGCTTCAGCCTCATCGTTGGACAAATGCTCAAAATTATGATCGCTTTCATCATATTTTGCTGTTGCTTGTTCGTGGTCTGCCCCGTGGTCCGATGCATCTTGGATTTGTTGCTGTTGGCGATGCCATTGTTCTAGGGCATTGCCCAGCTTTTTGAAAGCTTGGCTCTGCTCGCCAGAATTTAGCTTATCCTTCGTATTGTTGTTCTGGTACTGAGATGTGCTATCCCGTAGACCTTCATCTTGGGTCGCAGCTTCCGTAGCATCGCGGCTGGGTGAATCCCCATCGCTACCTTTGCTGATCTCAGATTGGCCTTTCGTAGTGGCTTCCTCGTCACCTTGCTGTTGTATAGCTTGTCCATGGCCTGGCGTTTCATTAGCAGCGGAATTTGCCGGGTCTGTGGCTGCGTTTTCTGAGCTCCCCTCAGGAAGCCCCTGATCAACCTCTTGTCCGTCGTCGCTGGGATCGGTGTCAACAGGAAAGTCGGCTTCGTCGGCTCCTTTGGCCGCTGTTTCCTCCTGGACCTCATCGTCGAGTTGACCTTGGAGTGAGCTTGGCTCGTCGCTCAGCGCATTGTCGCGGTCACCTTCGTCTTCCTGCTGGCTACTCTCACCATCGGCCGGTTCCTGCTCGACATCTGATAGAGCATCAATGTCATCATCTCCGGACTCTGATCCGGCATCTGGCCCATCGGCTTCGTCAATGTCCATCTTCTCGGGTAGATCCAGATGCTGCCCATCCTGAGCGTGCGGATCTACATTCTCGGTCTCTTCCCTTGCGACCTGCTCGCCTTCTTCAGCACCTTCCTGACTAATATCGTCATCATCCTCTTCAGGGGCACCTAGATCATCATCTCGTTTCTCTTTCGAGTCGTCGGCGGCTTGGTCATCCTCATCCGCCATTCCCTTGGTTTTGGAGCCCTGCTTTTGTTTCTCTGTGTCGTCAGTCTTCCCCTCCCAAAGCTTCTCGTCTATAGCTGACGGATCCAGATCATCAACGTCTCCAGTCTCCTCTTCGACGTCATCTTCTCCGTTTTCACTCCCGGATCCATCGTCCTCGCCTCTGTCTGACACATCACCCACTTCACCCTCCAACTCGTCTCGGTCCATATCTACAGCCTCCTCCTGATCCTCGATGTCATTTCTTTCATCATCCTTGTTCCGCTGCTGTGCGAGCTCGGATAGATCCTCGTCTTCTTGAATATCCTTGCTAATATCTTCAGCACCCTCTCCGTCACCAAGACCAGTACCTCCTTCGATATTCTGCGCGCTTTCTGCTTCCGAAGCTCCATCTTCTGGAGGAGTACAGAAACCCTCCTTAGCAATCTGCCAGAAAGAGTGGGCTATACAAGACGCAAGTTTACACAAAGACTCGTGGAAAAATACGTGTCGACTCAAGGTAGATCGATGAATGCTACGATACTGGTCTACAATCGGCATACTGACAGCACAAAGAGCACCTACAACCTTGAGACCATCTTCTTCTGTGGAATCTAGATGGCACATTTTCGACATCGTGTCATCGAGCATGGCATTGACTTCTTTGGCGTGCAACCCTTTCAGAGCGATCGATAGAGAGGTGTCAATGCGTGTCAGCCATGCTGACTCCTCGTCGGATCTTGGCATCGACAAGCAAGCCTCTCGCATCCTTTGGATCGCGACCAACGTGGTGTCAGATACACTTGAGATGGATTTCTCGAAGAGTTTTAGAACGGGAGATCCCGTGCCGTTAATATCGTCCTTGTCAAGAATGACATTGACATCGGTCCATTTCGGAATTTGGTTGAACACAAACGCCAAGCTTGGATTGGATTCAACCAAGATATGCAGATCTGCCTTTAGGTCTCGAAGTAATCGCTCGCCATTCCGCAGGACCTTTTCGTGGTGAGTGGAGCTCAGGCCTACGGGTAGATCGACTAAGTTACTGATAGAGCGTTGGGACATTTCGATCTTTTCTTTCCACTGGCTCAGGGTCTCAATCACCGGCGGCACGGCACTTTCGCCAATTCGGGCATACTTTTGCACAATTATGGAGCCAGCTTCGAGTATACCTGGTAGCCACTTGACTGCGGTATGGACATCCTTTCGTGAAACAACCTCGCTATAAGCAAGCTTAGTGACGGTGTAAGAGTCAGGAGCCCATACGTTCTTGAACTTCTGTATCGTTTTGTCGAGATAGGCAGCATCACACATAGCAGTTGAAAGGACAATTCTCTGCTTGAGTAGCACAGACATTATACTCTCCAAGTACCCGAGGCTTCGCGCAACCTCACCATTGGTGAGATCTTCGGAATGGGTGCGCAATCGCTCTTTGAGCTGAGGCATGATGCCTAGCAATTTATGAAAATAGTATTCTGCAGCACACATCTCGCTGGCAAGGAGACTATGAGCAAAAGCGGGACTTCCAGTCAATGTCACTGGAATTGACTCCTGCTTGGTCAATGTGTTTGCACTCACATTTGATCGGAAGCCCATCTGGCGCAAATCTTTCAATGTCTCGGCAAACAACTTACGCTTTCGTGCTTTGAGGTGCTTGATGGCTTCAGCGTTCTCCTTGGTCGCCTTAGATGGAGTTGCTTTCTGCATCGCCTTGATGCTGCCGATAAGCTCCATGCCATACGCATTGAGGTATGAAGCTCCATCGACGACGTCGGAAGGAAGCTGGCTCGCTTGGCGCATCCGATGAGCAGTCGAGCTTGGATTAGTGAATCTTTGTGGTCTTATTTCCCAACCATTGACACTCTCTTGACATATTTTCAATGCGCGTAAGTCGACCGCGGCAACCTCGATGACGGAAGGGGTGGCTGATGGGCAACCACTATTGTCAAGCTTGTCAGGGAAAGTTTGCGAGAGGACTGTCTCTGAAGGCCGTGCTAGCAATGCTCGATATTTACGAACAATCTTGAATAATCTATGATGGGACCTCTTTGCACTATCTCGCAGTGCAACAATATTAGTGTCTTTCCAACTAGCAAGCAGTAAAACTTCTTTCATATCTTTCTCTAGGGTTTGCCGCCCTTTGCGCATCGAATCCTGTACTGGGTACGTGAAACGACTGTAAAAGCTCAGAAAGTTTTTGAGGGCATTGTGTACGACGCTCATCGAAGGGATCACTTTGGTTAGAAGCTCAAGATGGCTCTCGAAACATTTAATCATGCCAAGCCGATGAGAGTACTGGCCCATTGAGGTAGTAGCAAGGAAATTCGAGAGAATGCTGAACATCTGCTCGCTGTGACGATGTAATTCTTCTCCCACATCCACCAAAGATAGTGGCGCCGCAATGATGGACTCATAGGCTACAAACCACCACGAGTCTGCGTCTTCAGCGCATCTCTGGTCCTCCATATCAAGAAGTCGAGCCCAGGTTGAGAGCTCCAGACGACGCCAGCTTACGAGTAGATCTGTAAGCTGAGCATACAACGGGGCCGCACAATACTCTTTACTTGCTACTACTTGCCACTCATGAATATAGCTGTGAAGTTGCTCTGTCTTAGTTAGAAGCTTGGCAATTGGCTCCGCGTGGCGCAAACTTAGCAACTCTGAGGATGTTCGCAAAACATCATCGAGGGTTGCATGCTCTGCCCACGCCTCCTGTAGGTCCTTGAATCTGACTTGAAGTCTGTGTACGAGGGTGATCAGCTTCTGCGCTTCAGGGACATTAGCGTCAGTATAGAAGTTATACAGATTTCCGTCTACAGCCTGATCACGTAGAAGCGTCTCTTTCTCGTCTAGACTCAGAATCACGGCCGAGATCAGATTCTCAGATGGCACTGGAGACATTGACAGCTTGTCACTGCCTTGCCAGCTTTTGACTATCATACGTGAAGCTTCTCGCAGCAAGTTCAGTATTTGTGTCGACGAGGTTTCAGTGCCTTGGAAGATTTGTCGATGCAAGCCGGCAAGACGCCGAGCTTGTTCCTTTGGATCATACATAGCTCCGAGTGGAATTTGATTATCTCCAGAAGCATCAGTATACATCGGAAACAGCTGCTGAAAGTCCTGTAGGTCAGCCTCATCACTGTCAGTCTCGCTTCCGCGATAGCGGTACAACGACGACTTAGCGGCATTCTGTTGCTGATCGTGACTCAGATTCTCTTTCCACTGCTCATACAACTTATGGAAAACTTGAAACATCCGTTGCAACGAAGCCTCCTCCAAGTCTACGCTCGCACTACGGGCTAACGCGAAGGACTTCAGATACTGCGAGCAGTGGTCCAAACCTAGCGTGTGTTCCTCTTGAGCATCCAGAAATCTAAAGTTCAATATTTCGTTGGGACCTGCACCAAGGAATGGTGTTGTAGCACATAGCCGCCTGATGCTGAGGTCGCTCTCCGTTGGTAGTGCCCCAGCAAGTAGAGCAAGGCCCAAGCCAACATCGAGTCCTCGCAGCATGGCGGTCAAAGGCTTGGTGATGTCCTCATAAGTATGAAAGCTGTTTGACAGCCTTGCAATAGCTTGAAAGATGTTGGCCCTCAATAGCCTGATCTCCTGGACTTGAGTAGCTTGCGCTGAATGGACCTGTTTCAGAGCGGAAGGAGTGGGTGACCTCATTACAACAGTCTTTAAGATGCTGTTGAATTCTGCTTGAAGCTGTCCAAGCTCCGAGACCTGCGGCCGTACTATCGGTGGAACCTGAGGATCGGCTCCTAGATCTTCCAGGTCTTGCTCTGCCAGCTGGATACGGAAACTTGAATTTTGACCACTAAAGACCATCTGAAAGTCAAGAAGGGCTCGCAGTTTAGTCTGAATCTCCGACTTTCGTTTGTTGTGACGGCTACGCTCAACCATAGGCCTCATAGCCGGATCGAAGACTCGATCGGGTACGTAAAGTATCAAGCAACCCGTAAAAAACCGGATGAAGTTGGAGGAAAGTCTTGCAAGCTCGTTTTCACTTTCGCTATTTGATCTAGAGCCAACAATGCTAGCAACGCATTGGTGAAGATGGTCAACCTGATCGGCACACAGGCCCTGTGTATCAGTCTTTGCGTTCAATCGTGATGCAAGTTGAGCCGTGCAGGATTTGATACTCTCTAATGTTTCTGATCCCAATGGTATGCTTAAGGCTGCTTCGGCAAGAGCTCTCAATCTTTCAAGGGCGCCTTCCAGGGCGTGCAGGGGATGCGCATTTATGGCCTCAGTCATGTTCACAACTGTCTTTCCGAGAAAATCAATCTCGATGGACAGCAAATCTAAAGATTTCAGGGGTACTTCATCGAGACCTTTGAGCTTATTAAGCATTGTAACAGGCAGTACCCTGCGGACTGCTGCTAGGTCTTGGGTCATATCTTGGGTCACTTGACCTGAAGATGTCATCCGCTGTATTTGTGCAAGTGATTCCCATGATTCTGAAGCTTTGCCGAATGTCATCAGCTGTGCTGTAGGCCTTCCTGCAAGAAGGCCCATCACGGTTGAGGCTTCCAAAGAAGCTAGGCTATTGGTGTAAGCCTCGCACTGGCAAAGAACCTCAAACTCATATCGAAAGTAAGGAAATATGTCAGTTTGGAATGGACCCGAACGGGTTGCAAGCTGCTCAATACCTTCTCGTATGTCCTGCAAATTGGTCAGCACGCCTCATTGTTTTTCTTCGTAGGAGAAATACTTTTAACGGCCCAAAGCTGAACGAGGGAGACGTCAATACTGTGTCATGTATTCGAACAAGAGAATTGCGTAGAATGTCAATTTCTTGAAGTGAAGCCCCTGTTGTCCATTTCAGAGCATCGAAGCGGTCTGCAAGTTCTTTCACCTGAAGACCGAAGTCGATCTGCGAGAGATCCCTTCCAACAGCTGGGCTGAAAGTACGCCATAGCTGCTCCATGCGGAGTCCAGAGGAGAGCTGCCATGATGGATTGAAAGCGTCAAGGTTGAGGCTCGTCTCGTGAGCTATGCGCGCTTCTAGGCTCTGAGGCTCGCAATGTCCGAGGATACGGGCCACCATCGATCGACCTACCATTTGGTATGCCTGGAAGACTCCCTCGTGAAAATCAGGCGATTGCGAGAGCTCGAGGATGTCTTTCAGGTAGAACAAAACCTCTTTGGCGAATAACAAGCCACTCTGCTGCTACTGTCAATGTTGCCTTTGTCTATGGCGCCTGGAAACCTCACCTCTCCATGTTCGGCCTCGATGAACCTTTTACTATCTACGCAATTTCGCAGGTACGTTCCTAGCTCTTGTAAAACTATCGCTAAAGGCTGGGTGGAATCGTTCTGGAATCGTCTATCGTCTGCAGAAGCTATAGATCTCTCCAGTCTCGACATTTGAGACGGCGATTTAGACCTCGCAGCTTCGGCCGCCAAAGCGAGCTGCTGTCCATAGCCATGAATTGTCAACAAAAGCTCGAAGCAAGCTCCTACCCATCGAAGCCTACCCGACAGACTAGAGCAACCCTTGTCTGAGAGCAAGATGGGATTGTTGTAAGGATGGATGGGCTAATCCAGAGCGAAGCTGAGTTAGTGCGATCCTTCCGCCTTTCAGAGTCACAGACTAACCTGCAGCTTAGAAAGGTCTGGTGGTGCCCCCAATGTTCCAGGGATACACTCATACATTTCCGTTATCCTATTGAGTATAACGCTGTTCGAGCCTAATATTTGCTCATAGGTATTGATGAGAGATAAGAGATATGTTTGCTTCGCAGATGAAAGATCATTGAGACCCATTTTGCATTGCGTGTGCCATCTATTCAAGTTGGCAAGGTCTTGAATAGAGAGATGGTCAAGAAATAATGGCAAGACTTCCTTGGAAGTAACATCTTCCCGTAAATTCCAATCAAAATCTTGGAACAAGGCGAAACGAGAGATAGTGGATCTAAATTTTGAAACCAGAACATCTTTTCTAGGAGATGAAACATCGAAAGGCATAAACAATTCAACGGATCTATTCCTCATGGCCCGAGATAATTCACCATGACGTGGATCCATGATCATGAAGAGCCTGAAGCCTACATGAGGCGTGACTACTTGAGCGCTGCCGTCAGGATTGCGATGTTCATTGATGCTCAGAAATCCGTTCGGCTCCAACAAGGAATTGAGCCTGTCAAGAACAGATGGACTACACAAATTAGCATTGTCAAGTATGAGCCACTTACCAGTCTTCAAAGCCTTGACAAGTATACCATCAATCCATTCGAAACGAGCCATGTTGTCGACGGTCAATTGTTGTGTGAGGTCTTGACATTCCATGAAGAAGTCAGGGAACATTGATGATGGATACTCTTCTACAGCGTTTCGCAATAGTCCGAGGATGTCGCTCAATTGAATTGTAGGGTCCCTGATCTTGTGCTCAAGGTGGATCATTTTGGTGCCAGAATTGCCAACGGACGCGAGCTGTACGATGAGGTTTCTACTAGTATAGGCCCGCAGTCGACTCAAGAAGTTTGTGACTTCCCTTCGGCGGTCAAGCTGCTCAAAACCACCGACTAAGTCCATCGTGTCCATTTCAGAACTGAGAGAGAGATCGACAACATCAGCTCCTGCAGCACTAGCAAGCTGCATTATCAATTGGGTCTTGCCGGAACCTGACGGCCCGACGAGGAGGCAAGGCCAGTTGCTCTCGATACAAAGCATCACAGATTCTGCGATCGGAAGATTGAGCACGGAAGGCTTCAGCCGTTGGCTCGAGGTGGGTTGCACAACTTTGTCTCTGGGCAAAAGACCTAGGCCAATCTCGACCAAGTACTCGCTTGTGGAGTGATAGTGTGTTCGAGGCTGTATTTGAGGCATGAACTCAAGAAGTGTCTTCGAAACAGCGGCCACGTCTTCGGGCGTCCTGAATCGTTGCACTAACAAAAGTTGCATGAAATCAGCAACGTTGGCGGCAGGCATCAATCCGCCTTGAGTCGTCATTAGTTGCAGCCAACGAAGTGCGTCACGTAGGTTGATCTCCCATGGTCCGCCCTGTGCTCCAACTCTCCGATCCCGGTGAAGTAGCTGGCACAGCGCATCAACGCTTTTGAGCACAGTTTTTATCGTATCGCTCTCAGCTTGTGGGTACATTTGACAAGTAATTACAAATAAGTCCTCGGCAGTGAAATTATCAGCATAGACGACAGTAAACCGGTTCACAAAAGAAGCTGGTAAGCCTTTTCTACCCCCACCTTGATGATGCGGATTTTGGGCAGCAAAAACGACAAAGTCTGGATGCCTCTCGAACGTCTGATCTAATTCGGAAATGTATACTTGACCTCGGTGATCGAGACACGCATTT
This sequence comes from Lecanoromycetidae sp. Uapishka_2, assembly GCA_035521555.1. Taxonomy (NCBI): domain Eukaryota; kingdom Fungi; phylum Ascomycota; class Lecanoromycetes; species Lecanoromycetidae sp. Uapishka_2. The sequence goes on from JASZXT010000172.1 coordinate 34,765, forward strand.
AGACCCTCAAGGATACTCTGCGAGGCAAGATTCATCTCGTCTAGGAGGACCCATTCGCCCTTTTGCATGGCTCGAAGAAAAGGCGCGTCGCGCCAGCCAAAGTTTCCAGCCCCAGCTTCTTCAAGAGGAACGTCGGACCCAAAGAGGTCCATCAGGTCTGTTTGGTCTGATAGGTTAATTCGTGTCAAGGGCATTCCAATAGCCTGAGCCAGGGCTGCGATCAGCGTTGTCTTCCCTACTCCAGGACTTCCCTCAAGAAGTAAGGGTTTTCTTATTTGCAACGCACGGAGAATCTTCATCGAGTTCGTCTTAGTAGTGGGAGCTTGCAAACTATAGCTGGAACTTGGAAGGAGGTTACGTGACTTCCTCGCAAGCCTGAAATTATCAATACTGAGAAATGCATCCGTGATCTGGACTTGATTTTCGACACTGTACAATAAAAGCATATCATGATCAAAGAGGCTTCCCAATTTTGAGACGCACGAAATTCGCTCCTGGGCTACAGCAGCATACGCGATCGAGAGCTTTGAAGCAGGATTAGCACCAAGGCCATCAATGTAAACCATCGCCGCCCCGTGGAAGAGGTTTTGATAAGGATCTGATATTTGAGAATTGTTGACGAAATCTATCCATGCTAGCAGATCCCGGATCGAGATGTGAGGTGTACCTGGGTTGTAGGTCGAAGAGTACCATGCCGCAAAGGCGACCATCGGCTTGGCAAAGATAATCGCAGATTGTGTGAGTTTTGCTTGGGCGATCTCGAGCAATTCTTCTTCTCCCGCTGCAAGGGGAACCCATATTTCGGTGAATCGATTCCGAAGCGCCGGTGACAGCTCTCGCTTACCATAGTCCCCACCAGGGTTCATGGTCGCCAGGAAGTGAAAGCCGGGCAAGGCTTTGACGAAGACATCATTAGTTCCCTTTTCGGCAAGTAATAGAGTACGGTCTGGCTCCAAGACGCTGTTGAGGCGCTCGAGCACCGAGTCATCTGCCAGGGATATCTCATCAAGAAGGAAATGATGTCCTTGTTTCATGGCGTGGACGAGGCTACCGTCCGCCCATTCAAACAATGCATTCACCTTAATCCTGCACTCCTCAATCCGTAAGCGTGTCTCGTCGTCCAATTTGGCAGGTGACTGGCGCTGAAGGTTTTCGTAAGCTTCCAACAGTGAATTGAGGTCTTGCCCGTAAGTCTGATTGTAAGCTTGACATTTTTTCAAGACCGCAGTGAGTTCATGAGCTAGCCGAGATTTTGCGAGGCCTTTATCTCTGATTGGACGCTGCGCGCCTATCAAATCCCCTGTCTCCAGGTTTTGATGTGCGTTTACGATATGTAATTTAGCATTACTCATCTCTGCAATTGCTTGACATATGGTCGTCTTTCCAGACCCTGTCTCTCCCACCAATAAGACTGGTTCATTGTGTCTCAAAGCTTCACACACGAGAACGAATAGCCGTCGCATGGACTTGGTCCAGACAATACCCTTTGATGATATGGATGACATTTCGAGAAATGAGTTGACCTTGTTCATGCCATAGACTTCATCAATGTCTATCTTGACTTTCATTACATCCTCAACGACTTCTTTCACAGTGATGCGTTCATCAGAATTCCGCACGCGTTCGGCCAGTAGTAGAAAGCCATGGATCGCTAATTGTTCTCGATCGTCAGCCTCTCGCATAGCCCACCTGAAAAGATCTCTAAGTGTTACGAAGCTATTCTTTTGCTCGAAAAGTCGATCACTTTGACGCAAGATCGATAATTTCTTGTAAACAGCAACGATTCTTGTGCAAAATGATGGCGCTATCTGGCTTCTTTCGCGGAGGATAGTCTCCAGTTCTTCTTCTGGAATATCATCGAAGTGCAATTCCAGAAAGCGATTCCTGAACGCCCGTGACAAGACTTTGCGGCCACCATATATTCCGGGCGGATTTTGCGTAGCGAAAAGCATGAAATTCTCATGCGGACGCACAATTTGCTGGGTCTCAGGTATTAGCAACTCCCTGTTGTCGTCTAACAACCGATTGAGAGCCTCGAGCACATCAGTTGGAGCCAGGTTCAACTCGTCCAGGATGACCCAGTGACCTGCTCGAAGAGCATGTACTAGGATCCCCTCTTGGAATTGTAGTCGCCCATCGGGACCAGAGATATACGTACCAAGATATTCCTGAAGATCAGTGTGTTCGTGATTGTTGATTCTGACGCATTTATTACCGGATATGCGAGCAAGATACTCAATCATGCTAGTCTTGCCAGAAGAAGTAGGACCTTGAAGCAGTACTGGAAATCTACGAGTAGATGTTGCTCTAACAAGATTCAATAGATTCCGCTCAATGAATGGTGTGATAATGTAATGAGGTTGCTCCTGTACAGCAATCGCTCCTTGAGGTATCCAGTAATGCCTGAACTGGATATAGCGCTTACCGTCTTGGGGAAGGCGTGGGGGCTGATGCAGGACAGCCCTGCTATTTTTCTGAGAGCCCAGTGTATGTCTGTCAATCAGTGGCTGCACAAGGAGCTCCGATTCTCTCTTGAGAATTGTGACAAAGCTCATAGAAAAGCCTTCATACAGAGCTCTACGGAAGCCATACATTGGCGCAATGTCGGAGACATAGACAAGCGTTCTGCTCAATGTTCGAAGGCTGAAATGAGGCTTCTGGTCCGCGCCATCGACAATTAGGTTCTCATTAGCAAACTTCTTGATCTCCAGGTAAAGATTAGCAACATCGGTAGCAGCTCGAACGTCTACGTTGTTGTAGGTGCCTAGATAGGCTCTGACAACTGGAACTAGATTCTCAAGGTTCTTGTCTGGGGCCTCAACATAGAATTCTGTGAATTTGGACCGCAGGCTCAGGGGTAAATCGCGCTTGCCAATGTCGGTAGCAGGATTCATCGCTGCAAAAAGTCTGAAGTCTTGGTGTGCGTGTATTCGCTCGGTGTCTCCTGTCTCCGCCAACAGAATGGAAGGGCTACTGTCGATACCATTGGAGAAAAGGTCGGCCAAACTTTCCAAAGTATCAGGTGATGCAAGACTGATTTCGTCTAGAAGTACCCAATCCCCATTCCTGACTGCTTTGATGATGTTACCCTCCATAAATGAGAAAGCAAACCCTTTAGTGCCACTAGAAAGGTGCCTTTGGAAGATTTCCAAATCGGAAGCAAACTTCTTCCATCTGCTCTTTAGCCTTTGCAATTTTGGAGATTGCAATTTTCTTCTTTTCGAGTTGGGTTCAAGAGTGGCACTTTCAGTCGCTGAAAGGGATGGATTGAGATGCGACTCAATCATACGCACTGCTTCCTGCCAGAGGGTCAGGGCACGCGGCCAGCGACCTTTCGAAATCGATTTTTTAAGAGTATCAACGTAGTGTCGGTTCTGTGCGGACGAGAAGGTCAATTCCATCAACTCGTCGAACTCTTCCTGCAATGGAACAGCCAATTTTCTCATATTCACTGGCTTATATCCGCCAAGCAAGTCTCCAGCCTCACTTTGCTGCGACAAGTTTACAACCGTCAATTTACGACCTAAAAGTTCGGCAATTCTTTGCACAATCGTAGTTTTCCCGGTGCCAGTCTCACCGACCAGTAGACAAGGTTCCATTTGCTGCACTGCAACAGTCACAGATTCGAGTAGTCGAAGGACTTGATTAGTCAGAGCAAAGGGGCTGGCTCCTAAATTTGAAGCCACATTCTTGGTACCTTTGGCGGTTTTTCGCTTAGGTAAGCAAGCGCGACCAAACTGAAATCCCCACTCCTGATCTGAGTATTCTGGCCTACGAGCGTTGAGACAGTATTGAACTCTCTCAGCAGGCACATGCAAGCCTTGAGCAATTGCACCAATGCATTGCGACCTCACGACACTAGACGGCAAGGCACCGACTAGGCAATCAACCGCCTCAAGAAAGATATAATCATACATTGCGGTGGAGATTGGCTCATGATGAGAAACCACGCCTGCTGATTGGAGAAGATTCTCGACTCTTGAACACCATTTTAGGAGATCCTGGGGGCCAAGCAACCGAGTAGACTCGAAGATCCTAGTACCAGTGCGAGAGGAAGACATACCTTGTAAGTTGTTGTACACGTCAATAAATTTAGATAAGTGGGCGCGGAGCATTGGGTATTTGTTGGCAGCTATGTAGGCGAGCTCGTCATCTGTCGGTGACTGAAATTCAATTCTCTGCCAATGGCGTATACCAATCATATTTGATGCCGGATTGTATTGTTCTCCTCGGCTGTTTTTGGTCGAACGTGACGTGGCGATGATCATGAAGCCAGGAGCAGCACGGACAGTCTCCCCCCAGTTAGGAATGAGAAGCTCACCTCTTTCAAGCAGAGGCAACAATGTACTGATGACATCCGCAGGTGCACGGTCTAGGTCCTCGACGAGAATCCACCGACCTTCATTTACTGCTGTCGTCAGGACACCTGGCCTCCAGCTGAATGAACCAGGTGTTTGGCTGGTGTACATTCCAATGAGAATCTTGGCATCGGTCTGCTCGTTGAGATGTAAAGTGACCATGGTAGAGCTTTTGCCAAGACATCGTGCAATATCTCTGATCAATGAGGTCTTTCCCGCACCTGAATATCCTGTTACCAGGAGAGGCTTGGTACCCCTTACACCCTCTGCGAGACACCGCATGTTTCTTTTCAATGTTTCCGTCATCACGACGGAAGAATGTCCAGGATCTTCACCATTCAATCGCGGAAGTAGCATACCTCCAACGAATGCCGTGGTCCTACTCAGATCTTCAGGCTCAACGAATCTTCGTTCAGAGTATTCTTTGTGGGGCCCTTGACTTTGTTTCAACTTGCGACTGAGGTCTTCAAGTCTCTTTTCCTCCCACAAGTCAAAGAAATAGTAGTCGATAGTCTTGTCTTCCCATGGCCCCTGTATTTCGCCTTCGCCAATATAAATTTTGATCATGGCCAATAAGGCCGCATCGGAAGCGTGGAGATATAGGCAAAGAAGTTTGATACTCAAAAATCTAATATGGTTTTGTGGGTGCCTTAGAAGTAATTGAAGCTGTACCGGCGAGAGCGCAGATGCAAATTGATCATTGTCAAAAGCAAGAAGTCGACATAGAGCCAAGAGAAGTGTATGCACCTTATCAACGGGTAAGTCTTGCAGTGCGCCTGATTTCCGCGAAGCCAACGCTTCCAGTGTGCCATGTTGGTTCTTTTTCAAGAGAGCTCTTGCATAGACGGACAGGTAGGGCGCTGAAGGAATTATTCGAGCCAATGCCGCCAGGGCCGCGAGTCCGTCAGTCTCTGATATTGCAAGCCATTTACTGCAGATTTCCACATAAATTGGCTCGTGTGTGACGAAGATTGCTGTGGTAAGGGAGGGCTGGAGGGCGAGCTGTGATAGCGCGTTGAGGTATTGCGCACCGCTGCTGCGGCGCAAGATGTCATGAATTTCTAAGGGGAGATCGACGAAGAGGTCCTGGCTCGATGCAAATTGCTCTGAGAAACCAGAAATATCCATCTCAACCTATTATCGGTAAGGTTTTGCAGACAGAAAAGGGCAATATGTTCGTAGCTAGCCACTGTCAGAAGATTTTTGTTCCACTAGCTCCACGTAGCCCTAAACCTAGCCCTTATCTTAGATCCAGCGCGTCGAGCGCGTGGTAGGGCTTATCATCCTTGGCGCTAGTTCTATGCCACTCCTGCGAGTTCATTTATTCCTCACAGAGCAGCATATTACCTGACCAATGAGCAGAATGACTAGCTCTTCCCCGGGCCTTGTTGGCGTAGAGAGTTCTTCTGCCTCTGCGACCGAGCATTACAAGCACCCAGACATGGAACATTTTGACGGTGATGATCAGGCAGATATCGGCTTCGACAATGCTCTACTGGCCGATGATCCGCTAGATGGAGAAGCCAAGAGTGCCCCGTAAGGAATTCAATTATTCCTGACCGATAAAATGGGCTTACTATGTTCAGGAATTCCTTCAAGCGTAAACCTAAGCTTCTGCCTGGGCTCTCCTTCCCAAAGCTCTTCTCCCAGACCTCGAATCAGTCCTCGCGGAGTGCCAGTCCGCAAACCTTACCGAACCAATCTCTGCCCACGGCTAGAAGTCGGCGTCTACGTGAGATAAACTCGAACAATGACTCTGACGTCTCCCTCACCATAAGTAATGGACATACCGAAGGAAACGCTTGGAATGATAACAAGGATGGGTCTACCCTGGACTGGTACACAGAGGGACCTGGGCGACGTGTGGGCTATGATGACTTGACTGCAATCGATTGGATCTTTGAATACACAAAGGAGCGTCAGCGTCTGCGATACCTCTACTCGTCAGCTACAGGGCTTTTTGGATATGGCCAACAGATACTTGATGTTAGTCAGATCTGGGTCGTACTCATCGCTACAGGTGTAGCCTCGGGTGTCCTTGCCGCTGGAATAGACGTCGCTAGTGACTGGCTTGCTGATCTCAAGACGGGATTTTGTCGAGCAGGTGAGGGTGGAGGACGCTTCTACCTCAACAAAGGATTCTGTTGTTGGGGACATGAAGAGCTAGCTCAGTGTCAGGATTGGACGTCATGGAGTAGTGCGATGCATATAAGGTCATCGGCAGGGGATTTTATTGTTGGCTATATACTCTATATCCTCTACTCGGTCTTTTTCGCCTTCTGCGCCAGTATCCTAGTCAAGAATTTCGCAACGTACGCGAAACACAGCGGTATTCCGGAGATCAAAACAGTACTTGGCGGCTTCGTTATGCGCCGCTTCATGGGTATGTGGACATTAGTTGTCAAATCGCTCGGATTATGTCTTGCAGTCGCATCTGGGCTGTGGCTGGGAAAAGAGGGGCCGCTCGTTCACGTCTCCTGCTGTTGCGCAAACCTTTTCATGAAGCTTTCTCCTAGCCTCAACGACAATGAAGCTCGAAAGCGAGAAGTTCTTTCCGCCGCCGCTGCGGCGGGTATCTCTGTCGCTTTTGGCTCGCCAATTGGAGGAGTTCTTTTTAGTCTCGAGCAGCTGTCATATTATTTCCCGGACAAGACCATGTGGCAGAGCTTTGTTTGCGCTATGGTAGCTGCTGTGACACTGCAAGCCTTCAATCCATTTCGGACTGGTAAGCTTGTCCTCTACCAAGTTACCTACAGCAGTGGGTGGCATGGCTTTGAGATGATTCCGTTCGCAATACTCGGTATCATAGGGGGAGTGTATGGAGGAATGTTTATAAAGCTGAACATGAAGATCGCAACTTGGCGCAAAAGCTCTCGGTGGGCCTCAACACCTGTACTAGAAGTCTTGGCCATTACTCTTCTGACTGCGGTTGTGAATTTCCCGAACAAATTTATGAGAGCACAGTCTTCGGAGCTAGTATACATGCTGTTCGCCGAGTGTGCGAACGTTACAGATGATCAATTCGGACTGTGTAAGACTGGGGCTGCATCTGCAGGAGTCATCCTTCTTTTATTAGAAGCAGCAGCTGTCGGCGTTCTTCTTGCCTCTATGACTTTCGGACTCCAGATACCCGCAGGGATTATCCTCCCATCCATGGCTATAGGGGCTTTGTACGGCCGTGCGGTGGGAATTGTCATAGAAGTATGGCAAGGCAATCACCCAAATGCTCTAATCTTTGCAACTTGCGAACCAGACATTCCGTGCATTACACCTGGCACTTACGCCATCATAGGTGCAGCAGCTGCCCTCGCTGGAGTAACAAGGATGACGGTGTCAATAGTTGTCATCATGTTTGAGCTCACTGGTGCTCTCACCTATGTCCTTCCCATCATGATCGCTGTCATGATAAGCAAATGGGTCGGTGATGCATTTGGAAAACGCGGCATCTATGAGACCTGGATTCACTTCAACGAGTATCCATTCTTGGATAATAGAGATGATTCTCTTGTCCCTGATGTGCCAGTGTCACAAATAATGACTCAGATTGAAGACCTCTCTGTGCTCACAGCCACGGGCCACACCATACAATCAATTCAACAAATACTAGTTACGCAGCCGTACCGTGGCTTTCCTGTTGTATCTGACGCTACAAAGAATGTCTTGTTTGGATACATCTCGCGCACAGAGCTCATGTATGCGATGCGGCTAGCGGCTGCAGAGCCCCGAAAACTGCCACCCACTACTAAGGTCTTTTTCTCACATCAACCAGAAGCTGACGTCCATACAACGCTAGATCTGCGCCCATGGATGGACCAGACGCCAATTACACTCAATGGTAAAAGCAGTCTTCAATTGACCCTGAGCATGTTTTCGAAGCTCGGTCTGCGATATGTGCTGTTTTGTGACAGAGGCTCTCTGCAAGGTCTTCTCACCAAGAAAGATATTTGGTACGTACTGGATAGAGCCGAGGAAGGTTCATCGAAGATTGGTGCTGGAGTCCTCAGAGAGGAGCAGGGAGGCGAGTCGAGAGGCTTGCTGAATAGAGACGACAGTGACGGGGATGGTGGCTTATTGAGTCCAGTAGACGAGCGATGAGCGATTATGCGGTGCAAACAACATTGAACACTCACCAGGAGCCTGGACTAACTGGTCCGGGGAACGGGACGATGACGAGATGATGTCTCAGAGAAGAGCCGATGAACATCCAGGCGCGGCCCCAGCATGAAAGAAGGGGAAACAGGCGCCCCTCAGGCACAGATCTTGGTTGCCTGAGGATCCACCCTCCTTCACGCTCGAACTTCAAAGCTGAAAAACATGGGTGTGGTAGAAACACCAGACATGGAGGGAAGCAGTGGCATTCAGGTCCTGCTCCAGGTGATTGGAGTGGCTGAGGAAAATTGGACCTGATGCTGGCTAGGACCTCTGTTGAATCAACAGATAGCAGGTCCATGAGCAGTAGTAAAAGTCCATGATGGTATAGTTATATTGCAGCAGCTGTTGAAAGTATCAAGCACTGCTCGGAGCAAATCAGTACCTATGTGCCCATTAAAGATGCTTAATTCTTCTCTTGCCCATGACAAAGTGGTAAGGCAGCGGCAATGTGCATAACTATGGCCTCAGTCATTTAT
>JASZXT010000173.1:0-43621 GCA_035521555.1 Lecanoromycetidae sp. Uapishka_2
CCTCTCCGCCTCCACCCCCCTAGCATGATGTTCCACATCCCGTTTCCATTTCTGCGCTTCCGCCCTACTCTCCAACATCTCCTCATACGTCCCTTCTCCGCGCTCGCGCGCGTAGCAATCTTCCCACGCATCGCGCATTTTCTGTTGGAATACGCGCAGGGAGGATTCGGACTTTTGGAGGGCGTGGGAAGCGGTTGAATGGGTGTGCTGGTGGCGCGTGAGGAGAGAGAGGAATGTGGATAGCTGTTCTGGGGAGGTGGAGTTGTGGATTTGGGTCGCGAGGTTTGTGGCGCGAAGGTAGGTCTGGGATGGCATTTTTTTTGTTGTTGTTATTGCTGTTGCGGATCCGGATAGATGGTGTTTTGTGGTCAGCTGAGGTGTGGCTTCGACTATGAACTGTAGATGCAAATTTTGTATTGGTGCGAGAGAGATGAGGGGCGGTTATGCGATCTATTCAGATGGATGAAAATTTTCTGGTGAAGGAAAGGGAGTTGGGATTAAAGCATGGCTTTGGGGTTCTGTATTACAGAGTAGTTGGAAGACACAAGTCCTTTTGTTTTGCGTTCTTTGTTTTTTTGTTACTTGGACAAAGTAAGCTTCTAATTTTGTCTGTATTCATCGAGTCTTTGCAGGACAATAGCGTTCGTTCGCCCGAGAACGCAATGAAAACATACTGCTCTCTCGAAGGGTAGCGGACCTCTACCTCCGTGTTAGCAACATAGCAGGAGATTCTGATTGATAGATGAGTCTGAGGCGATGTCGCTGCTACTCCTCGCTGCATTGACTTGCTCCTCTTGTATCATTACTTTTGGCGTGGCTTGCGAGTGTGTGTCCGCACAGTTTTGCAAATCACGAGCCCCAACTTGCAGAAAAGAAGAGATGGAAATGACCAAATTGAGGCTCGCTCTCAGGACCTTAACTGTAGTATGTGATGATGTTAAGGATACGTGATGATCAGCTACAGCAGCCGGCCGACTCCAGATGAAAGTAATAGTTCAATTTAGGTTTATCAACATCTTTTACTTGTTATGTCCTGAGCGCATCACACACTCACCGCAGTCTTGAAATGTTTCAAATGGTAAGTCGTCTTTTTTCTCGGTCAAGAACTCGCCCGTTCAGACAGCCTGTATCAAATCAGTATCCAAGATAACTTGATGTTCTGTAGTAAGGCCAATGCTATAGTACAGTGTAGTATACGAGGTGCTTACTTGTCTATGTAGGAAACCACAATTGATATATATCACACATGACCGTTTGACGAGAAGAACTCCCTAAAAGCAATTCATACTATCTCTATCATGGAATGTTCTCAAATCTGCGCTTCCTACACATGCTTATATCCTATTCAATCGCAGCTGTTAGAACTTGTCGCCCGATTCAACCTTCCACCCTATCAATCTACCTCGGTAATCCTCCTATCCTCATCATCGACAATAGCAGTAGCCTCGAAGAATCGGCCAAATGCTTTCCTCGCCGCGGCTTCTTCCAAAATGTCCTCAACATCTTCTATGAGATCCTCAATGGCTTCTTGGATTTGCTCCATCGCATTGAAATACTCCTCGTCTTCGTCTTCCAATACGTGAATGCGCCCACTCAACGGGCCCCTTGTCCCGTCTTGCTCCAATTCCTGGACACGATTTTTGACCATACCCAAGATGAGGGCGCTTTTGTCTTGTTGCCTTAGCGCAAGAGCTCTGTCGTCCGCCTTTGGGCTGGTCCGTTCAGCTTTTGAGCGCGGGGGCTGAGGACACAATAGGTAGAAGATACCGTAGGTGATCAGCCCAAGGAGGTAAGCACAGATGAGCTTTAGAGTGAAGGCAAGAGCAGACGAGGTATAGTCGGTGATTGCGAGCATGTAAATGTTTGCGGTGGTCGTTCCGTTGGGTGTTGCTTGAAACATATTTGATGACTTTTGTTTAAGATGAGACGTTTATGGTTTCGTTCGATGTTGTTCTTGCTCGTATAAATATATATTGATGTCTTTTCAGAGTGGATTGTAGTTCGAAATGGGAATAGCAGAAGACGCAGGGGGCTTTAAAGGAGCTTAGTGTCGAGGCACCAAGCCTCGTGTCGATGCAAAGAGGTTATTTTTGCACAAAGAGCAGAGTGTCGAAGGAGGTTTCTGCTTTATAACAAAGAAAGGCATTGTGCGAAGGGTATTCTTGAGATAAAGCAAGAATGTGAGTAGGATGACCTGCTCGGGCACAAAGAATATTGCTGTCACAAAGACATTATCCGGCAGAAAAATGCTTACCCCGTTCGACGACAGGATTGGAGCAATTGCCGTGCTTCAGACGGACAGTAGAGCCAAACAAGGATTTTGGGTTGTGATATTAAAGCCAGAACCGCTCGGAGTTGCAAATATATCAGAGGAGCTGGGTAACGAGCAAGTTATAGGATATCAGAGCTGGTATCTATATATAAAAGAGTCCACATGAGCTGAGTATCCAACGAATCAAATCCCCTGCAAAGCCAATATTAACGAAATTGTAATGTGAGAGTAGAAGATGCTTCGCCATTATAATACAACACAGACACGTACTTCTAGCAAGCTCGGGCAATTCTAACGACTTTGTAACGGTCTAAGGTATGTCGAGAGTCTCTTCCATATCAATCAAAGATATACCCCTGCTCTTTCAGACGTTGCCCTTGCACCCATCTGTGAGCAGCCTCTAAATGTCCGACGCCACGACTTCTTCGCATTGACGGCCGCATTTGCATCTGATCCACTCTCTCGACGGAGCCGCGGACGTGAATTTTAAAGAGCTGTACGACCCCGAATGCAAGCCTAGCCAAAATATAGGCGATTATGACGAGGAGCTCGAAGAACACCGGGAACTCTATCTCCTGACTCATTGTATCTAGGACGCCTGTTGCTGTAATTTGGGTTCCGATGTCGGTCATGACATCTGGACATGTATGCATATCGAGATGACAGCGCTGGAGTTCGTGTGTATGATATGATATCGGTAACTAGGTGAAGGTTTTTCCTGATAATTGTTGTTAGTATAGTTAGTATGCCTGATGGGCTGGCGTTGGCAATGAATCGGCTGCACAATGGCCCTAGACAAAGTAATTTTTCGCACAAAGAATGTATTTTGCAAGTGGCAAGACTGAGAACATGCCCGATAGGCTAGGGCGAAAGGAAAGAAAATAGTACAGGGACGATTGTCTGTAGCAATAAAATTTTGGCATAGCAATATCAGTCTTGTGTTTCGGGTAAATGAAAGCATCCATGAAAAGAAGTTTCGAGTACAGTCCATGAACATACCATGATTCTTCTAGCAGAGATGCCTCTTTCATCATATCACGAGGACTCGATCGTCACAAACTCCATCCAGCTGTCTATGAGCTACCCAAATCGCTACTTGACCTCACTCATAACCAATGCTACACCATCAACTCCGAAATACTCGCGCAACTCTTGCACCCTCCCAAATGCTTACTCAGCAGCAAGATACTACAAGCCCCAATCAGAATCAACATAGTGAAGGCAAAGATAGCCTCTCCATTTAGCATGCAGTGGTAATCGAATCCAAGGTATCGCTGAATAACCTCTCCACCGAAGGTGCTGGGATTCTGTATCGATGATTCCGATCGAGACATTGCAGTAGCCCGCGACGTACCCGCAGAGAACTAGATCTTGTTAGTGGCTAAGAGAAGTGCTGTAAGAGATCTGGTTTGGCCGATCTTAATAATGGTGATGTTGGTTAAAGGGCAGAGAGGAGAAGAGACAGATTTGGGATTATGTAAATATACCAAGAGAGTTTTCCAGTTGATGAAGATAAAGGAGGTGAAAACCCCCTTTCCCACAAAGCCATCATTGGGACAAAGCACATATTGGATGAGAGATCGAAGACTCCTTTTGTAAAAGCATACCACGCTCCAAATTTGTTCACCTTGTCAATGGGATTCGTCGCTCCGTGACCAAATGCCTCGCTGTAGAACGGACTCCAATATACAGTCGTTCAATGAAAGAGCCAAGGCAGCTTATCAAATAAATGCGCTAAGACGGACTCATACTTTTTGAAGGTTTCTGCGACTTACTAATTATTGAGGTATGAACCGTGTTTGAAACCTGTTTGCAAATCAAAAGCTGGTTGAATCTGGGTTTTCTCTTCAGTCAAGCCATTCAAAAAAGGTCTAGATACATCACGTCACGCACCCAAAAAGAGACCTTTTCCCACCTTGTATATCCATGCACAAAAAGCCAATGTCTAGATTATAACTGTACTAATTCTCAACAGGCACCCAAAGAACAGTACGTCCATCATCTTCAATCTCCGTCACATCCTGTTTTCTCAGCGCTTCTTTTGACTTTTTACTCGGCCCATTCTTGGAGTGCTCCCACCGCTGAATAGCCTCTATTCCCTGTTTTGTGCAAATATCCCGCTGCGAAAGCATTTGCATGCGAGTCTCGGATTGGATGCGTTCCATTCTGTCTCTGCTAGACGACACTTCTTCACTGCGCGGCGTCTTCCGTAACTTGTGAGTCTGACTACTCCTGTGCGGTGGTCTTGGAAAGACAGCGTTGAGACTCTCGTTTTGAGCCTCGTCATCGATGACATGCTGGATGGCAAGACCTTCCGGTTGCTCTGGATTGTTTTCGAGGGCGCGCCTCTCAATTGCGTCAGCTGTTTTCTTCGCCTCGCGTAGGGCATCAAATCTCGGTTCGCCGAGAAACGAAGGCGTAGCAGGATCGAGGTTCTTGTCCCCTATTGGCAGCGCAGGATAACCATCTTGGAAGGCTTTGGAACTTTCATTTCCAACATTCTTAATAGCGAGCTTCTCCCTTACTTCTTCGATGAAAGCATTTCCCCCCACGCTTTCGCTTGCTAGCAGCTCTTCAGCCTTGGGCTGAGCCAGACTGGGGTTAAGTGTTTTGATCAGAGCGAACGCACCGCTGATGCATAGAGAGCTGAGAAACAGAAGCGCGGCAAAGGCTTCACTATTAGGGCGTAGCAAATCAGGTGCTTGCATGCCATTACTTGAGGCTAGCAGGCTATCTAAAAGTGGTGTTTTCGACATTTTTAGGGCCTGTGGTGCTTTGATTTGAGCGTTGAAGCGGTAAGTTCCCGATAAGTTGTGGGACGAGGGTAGTTTGCGATGGGGTTCCTCTAGAGAAGATGGAAAGAAGGCGAGAGAGGGACCTTTATATTCTTCGAACGGGCCATTGCAGCTTTCAGGACAAAGAAGCAAATAGGCAGTGAGTGCTGCCTTGTACAATGACATTGTTCCGTCTCTCATGACAATAGAGAGTACAAAGAGACAGGGCGAAAAGACTCGTATTTTTCAGCTGGAGGATTGATTGGACAGTCAACGCTGTTGATTTCAAGCAAAGAATTGTGCTTGAAAGACGCAGGAAACCATGATGGGGGTTTTGTGAGAGGATTTTGCGATAGTAAGGACAGGCTCTATTCTGTTTTGGAGACTTATCTGTCAGGTCTTCCTCATCAAAGTACCCTAACACCAAATCTTGCTGCACTCTTACTGATCCAGCCTCAGACCTTTAAACCGTAGGTCCAACTACATTGTGCTCAACAACGTAAGTAGAATTCTGTCTCGTGTAATCGCTCGGCATAAGCATAGGTGACGCTTATTCATAACATAGTAAGGTACCTATTCCTAATCGCTTATGATAGCAGATGCGACGGATATACGACTGGAGCGAGTAGAGGTATGGCTTAAACGAGGATTAGATGTACCCTAGTTTTCTTAGTAAGATTATAATTGTTTATGGAGCTAGAGTAAGACAATGATTCGGCTAATCACACGATCGCTATAGATATAATGAGCTCCTATCTTACCCAACTGCAGATAGGCGTCATGTTGCCTCTCTTAAGTCCCATAATCAAAACCCATACCACAGTGTGCTTCGATGCCCGGCCCAAGAATAGAGACCGTATAATCGCAATGAGTCGTCACAGCCAAATGGGCATCAATCCCCTGCATTAAGCAAGACGAACACTGAGCCCAGCAGTCCACCGGATCATGAAACAGGTCAGAATGACTTTTATAAAATCCAAAAGTCGGGCCCAGCTGGGTGCCATTGGCGGCGGTAGGTTTACATTCTGCCCCATTCCAATTATCGGCGTTGAGGCTTTGGAGACATCCTGTCATACTGGCTACCCAGGCAGGATCCTGGGCGAATGGCACGACATCGTTATTGCCCTCGCTGGCCGTACAGCTGGAAGAATGTCATTGTCAAATTGATCCATGGGAAAAGGGAGGGCATTGGGGCAAACGTACTCCACGCCAGGGGTGTTCGCATAATCATCAACTGGATACAGAGCACGACAAATGACGACCGGCAGTATGGTCGCGAGTGACAACAAGAAAGACTTGAGTAGCATCTTTATCGTGATATTAAGTGATGCCAACGCCGGACAGCGATCTTTGTGTTATAAATCAGTATGAATCTCTGGTCGTAGTAATAATCACTTTCGATTTCTTTGTACTCTATTGTGGAGCGTTTTTAGACTAGGACACGGTGCGAGGTAGTTGTCAAATGAGTAATAGCAAATGAATCAATCTAACTTTCATGCGACATACTGAACATTTAAAGGACTTACCCACCGCCCAAAGCTCGCCTCATAATGTGTGTGAAACACGGTGGACTAATTAAAGATTTATCAAACAACATTGACACGTGATAAGCGACCCATATATTTCTAAGCGACATGCGCCACGAGGAGACTCAATAACATCGACCCTGGTCGCAGGCCAAATGTGGGCTCCGCCTCCATTGCAAAAGCCAGAGCATGACCATTGGTGAGATTCCTCTTGATGTGTAGTGGTATATCATGCTTCGCTTTCTTCTCCTGGCGTCATTTATTTCTGCTGCGTTTCTTCGATAAAAATGCCTTGTGTAGACTGCTAATCCCCTGTCTTTGATATATATCGTGCTATAGTATATTTTAGATATTACGGTAGTACTATCGGGCAACGGTTAGTGTATCTGTAGGCACGGCCGTAAGGTATGCCTCAGGGTTGGCTGAGCCTAGCGCATTTATTGAGGGACTTGCTGCTAGCGCGTCTTAGTTGCTTTATGAAGTTAGTGTGCTTTCGCTAAGCCAATAGCATCTCGGCTAAGCCCCAGCCACAGCCCAAAATGGTCATGGGCCAAGTCTTGGCGGCCAGCCTTTGCGTAGTCGGGCGTCAGTACTCATACTTCGCCTCAAAAATTCGCCTGATTCATTTTGAAGTGAAGCCTTGATTACGGATCTTGAACGAGCGATTGACCGAGGAGGTAGCCTGCTTACGGTGCAATTCCTAGAGTGCTATGATGTATATTAAATATATATATTTAAGTGCATTTACAGTTGCTGCTAGGTTCTGATCCACCCATTCTCTGCACAGTTTTTAAGTCTTTCCACTTCGTTGAGGATTTCGGAAGATGCCTTGCAAAGCACTTGTCATTGCTATTGTTGTTAGTATATCTGCGCCGCTGGTCAGAGGATTACCCGATTGCAGCGGTGGCATCGACAAGGACCATGTGAAAACAAACGTACCATACACAGGTCGCTATGAAGATGGCGAAGGTACTTACGTAGGACGAGATAACGTTACCCGTCCCTACGTTTTCCCTTTGATCAGAGAGTGCTGGTGGGAATACTTTACTGTTCAAGGCGAAGTCTTTTCACTTCCCTGGCAGCAGGCTAATGGGGATCTGTAAGCGATATCTTCTGCCTACCTTCTCCTCCCATCATTCGCGGAACGCCTTCTGATACAACCCTCTTCTGGCAGCATCTGCGCCAATGCGTCTTCTTGTACCATATCCTCTGTGAATTCTTCACAGCAATGCTATTCCACCACCTCATCCGTCTCCCACCAAACTGCACTACAGATCCAAGCTGCCTATGACGGAGCGACCATCGGCCCTATTGGGGAGAGCACCAGCAAAACTGTCGAGGAAACGGCACAGAGCTGCGTCACCTCCACTTGGACAGACGGCTGCACCTGGAAAAATGGCGGCTGTCATTTCGTCTGTTCACAACAGCAGATGGCAGGATTTTATGGGTACAAACGGTATAGGTGTAACCGCCATGCGCAACCGAGACACGCAAAGTACGATAGGACTATCTGCATGCAGGATCTGGACGTTGTTACACCTCGTGAGTCTCTCATTTTTCAGATCTGAATTACTGACTCGACCATTGTCGTGGCTGTCCTTCCGAGTATGTCCTTTTTGTCTAACCTATGAATAGTCAATACAACAAACTTTGAATGCGGTGGAAGTGCTTCACCTTGCAGCCTCGAAAATGGATGCGGCAGCCCGGCTTTCCTGCAATCAATAGAGCCCTCTCTGAACGCTACGGGGCTGTCTTCTAATGCTACCTTCACAATCTCTCCCAATCCTAGCCATAGCCCCACAAGTTAATCCGAAGATCACTAGCAGCGGAGCTGACGTGTGTTTTCCCTGACTCATACACTCATATTGTCAGATATAGCGTATATCAAGGTAATGGATCCCTAGTCCGGCGTTGGCATGTCCAGCGCAGTGGCTACATGAATTCCTGACAATGAACCTCAACTAAACGATCTCTCACTTCACGACCTCCGTGCCAATAGCTAAGTAGGCATGTGCAGCGCTTGTACCATGGGTGATTGGTGTCAACGAACATTCCAATGGCCTGACCGCCAGAGACTACAGACTTTTCGTGGCCATTCGTGGTAAAACCATGATGATTTCTACTCTAGTGACTGGAGCTACCAGCCATGTGCATGGTGGATAGGGTTGGCATTATGCTAGCGTCGTCACCAAGGTATTGAATCTTTATCTTTCTAGAGGCTTTCACTAATCGCGTGGTGTCCGGGTGGCGAAGTAAAGCGGCTGTTGGCTATCGTCTTTATTCGGCTAGTCTATAATGGTACTAGTAGATGCTGATTAGTAATCAAGTTTTTGAACTACCCTCGCCTGAGGTACAAACACCAAATATAAGTCCAGGTTCACTTCCACTGCAGACACCATTGACACAATTATTTCAATATGGCAATTGCCCAGAGCCTAACCATCGCATTCGCTGTTCTTGCTTCTCTTGCCGCCGTCCTCTACGGGCCTCTCTCTCTTCTAATTGAGGTTTCAGGCCTTTCTCGGAAGACGTTTGAGAAGATCCATGGCGAAGACTTTCGTATTATCCCAGACACTCAACATACTGAAGATTTACATCTCCATGCCCCTTCTGGTTTGATTTTTGCTGCTTCCCAAGCAATTGAGAACGTTCACTCGAATTGGTTCCCTCCGTATGTGATCATTCCTCTCGTTCAATGATTTACCTCCATCGTAATAAAAAGAAGTCGAGCTCTCAAAGAATCACTGTAGTTGATGAGCGTCAGAGTTGATAGCAGTCCCATACCTAGTGTGGAATAACATGCGTTGATCATACACTTGGTGCAGTAACCTGCCTCCTCTGTCACCTGTGTCGGTTTAAATGAAACCATTGACATAAACATACATGTTGTCTTATTGATTGCTCAGTACATAGCAATTCGGCGCAAGGCCCTGCTGATATGACTCAAAGATAGCTAATCGTTCCGTATATCAGCACCTGCCAATTTAATGCATCAGGAGTATCGCATCAGGGCTCATTGGTCATCATCGACCCAGAAGTACGCTTACAATAAAGATTTGTCCCCGACTGTGCACGGTGATCCTAAGTATATCTAGACTCGATCCTCAAAGCGGCTTGTACTACTCAACTTCGCCGGCCCATTCATAACCCACGGCATTGACATCTGGTCTCCTGTGGACGACTCAGACTCGGTCTACATTTTTGCCATCAATCATCTCCCCAACCCAGCTTTTGTGGCCTCCAGTGGCAAGATCGGGCCCCAAGCACGATCCCAAATCGAGCTCTTTCATCACACCATAGGTAGTGCCGAAGCCAAACACCTACGCTCGATCTGGCATCCATTATTACGCACTCCGAATGACATCTATGCTAAGAGCGCGAACGCGTTCTACGTCACCAATGACCATCACTACCGGGAAGGCACGATGAGATTCCTGGAAGACGTGGGATTCAGTCTTACCCCGTGGTCTGATATCATCTATATTGAGCTAGCAGATCTTACCGTAAAGGACGCCTCTCAAGGGGTTACCGCAACAGTTGCCAAGAGTACTATCCAGAATCCCAATGGGTTTGGCCATGGCAAAGATGACGGCGAAATCCTGATCGGCAGAGCAGCGGCCGGGGTGATGGAACTCGCCAAATCGGAACCAAGCCACAACCTAACACTGATTGATTCCATTCAATTCCCAAACACCATCGATAATCCATCCTACTTCCAAGACCCCTACGTCAAAGAAACAGGCCGCGATGCGAGCGGCTATGTAATCGCTGGCCTCGCTCGCGCCATCGATTTCCCATCACCTGAAGATCCGGTAGTGGTATGGTTGGTACAACTAGGTGGAGCAGCAACGAGTAGTGGGACGTGGATTCGTAGAAAGCTGTTCGAGGATGATGGGAAGACGTTGAGTACAGCCAGTACCGCGGTCCTAGTCGCGATTGACCCGAAGGAGAACGCGGGAAAGAAGCAAGCTTGGTTGTTTGTGACGGGGCCCATGTCTTCTGGAGTAGGAGTCTCCCGAGTCGATCTTTGACCGCTGTTGTCGTAAATTGAGACTCGCTTTTATGGAGAATGCTTTTTGGATCTACGTCTCCTCTTGTATTGATAACGATCACAAGTCGTCATCGCTTTAAAAAGATAGTGAAAGGTATGGGTTCCAGCCATGCGTTATGTGACCATGTTTTGCTCAGCGCGAAAGATCTTTCTCTTAAGCTGTTCTGACAATACCGTCTCCACCGTAGCACTTCGCACATCAGAACATGCTAGAAAGTGGGCTAGTGGGCTTGAATCAGGACTTGCCCCCCCCATAATGTTATCTGTAGGTTTCTGAGAGCCTAGCCTAATTCCAGGATTGCTTAGACCACCTCGGTGTCGCCTACTGTTCAGCAATCAAATGGTGGACGCCTAAGCCTTAGACTTGATACAGACAGAGGGAGAGGTGAAACCGCAGCAAGAGTAGAGTATGGCCACAAGCTTATACAGCGAGATATTATGTAAGCTAGAACGCACGGTTCCTCGGTTTGGTAGCTGCTGCGCTGTCTCTCCGCTGCAAATGTTAAACGCAAGGGGATGCCTCTCTATGCTGGCTGAACGATATGAGAAAAGGTCTAAAGTCTGAAGGTCTGAGTCATTGCAATACATGTATTTACAAAGCCGTTTCACGCCGTCATTCCACGTGTTCATCCGCAAGGAGGTACGCAAGACAATTGATTATCCTATATTGGATTATAAAACAAGGTATAATCTACGGCAAAGATCAGCCTCTTCGATAATAATGCCACTAATATCTACTCTACTATGCTCCGCAGCGACCCTCAGCCTAGGTCGGTGCCAGTCTTCCATATTCAAAAGATAATGAGCAGCCGCCTGGTCGACGTACGCATATACTGATTCCACTTCGAGAGAAAAACCACAATTGTGGAAAGATCCCATCATCTTGCTTTGGTAAAAGACGATGTTCAGCTCGTAGTCCTTTTGAGAACTTGTCTCCAGGCTCTCCATGTCAAGATTTTGTGAAATCCATGCTTTACTCTACTCAAGACGTCTGTGTGTGAGGAAACTCCGCTTTCATGGCAGCCCAAAGAGATGCGAGGGTTCCCTTCCCTTCCAAAGACTTCCCACTTAGCCGCGCGGAATATTGGGTTGCTGCCAGGGTACATACATTAAGCTGTTTTGGACACATGTACGAGTACCTGGAGTATGAACCACACATTCCCCTATATATTGCTATCGGTGCATATAAAGGCTAAAGTGAGCCTATCTACCCATCATGGCAGTATTCGACGACCTCAGTGGGACGGTTGTTCTGCCAATATGCGAAGATATATACAATTGCGTTATTTTGAACTTCTCTATCAATGCTGCTCTTTCACTGCCAAGAGCCTACATGAAGGCTTCCAATAGCTAGTATTGGCTTTGTGTGGTGAAAATTCCATGATAAAGATGACAATTCAATACATATGCTACAAGACTTCCAGAAAGCTCGACCCCAATCAAACCAAACACCCACGACCCAACCGAAAAACTCTACCAGAGCCCTTAAAACTTCTCCTCCCTCATACAGATTGAGCTTCCCCAAGCGCCGGCTCCTCCTCCTCCTCAGCCTCCTCAGAGTAATAAACATACTCATCTCTCTTCCCCTTTCCTTCTCCCGCAATCACAGGCTTACCCTCCCCATCCTCCTCGTCCTCCTCAAACCAGTATCTCATAGCATCCCTCTTTCCGTTCCCCTTCTCCAAATATACCAGTGGTCCTTCTTGATTCATTGCTCGACGGGAGACTTGGCCTAGAGTTTGTTAGTACCTTGGAATAAAGGAATGAGATGTGTGAAGATCTTGGCTACTTTTTGCGTTTGTGTCTGGGAGAGGAGATGCGGAGGCGGTGATGGCTAGGAAGAGGGATGCTAGGACTGTGGGACGCATGTTGGAAGTGAGATGGACGTGAGGGACGCTTTGGGTGTTTGTTGTGACTAAAGA
This sequence comes from Lecanoromycetidae sp. Uapishka_2, assembly GCA_035521555.1. Lineage (NCBI taxonomy): Eukaryota > Fungi > Ascomycota > Lecanoromycetes > Lecanoromycetidae sp. Uapishka_2. Next base: position 12,546 of record JASZXT010000173.1, read on the forward strand.
TCAAGAGGGGATGAGGGCTCGGATGGAGATTTTGTTAATGGGACAATGTTGCTTTCCGTGTATCAGAGGTCTTTAAGGATCATATGTATTGCCTCACTCCCAGCTCGGTGGCAGGTACCTTGAATCCAAGGCCGATGGCGATTGTGAGACACCGAGGTGCATGGAACGGAAGTTCTTGTGATCCCCGTTTCCGAATCATACTGCACGCATGCAAGACGGTTTGCCTTGTCGATGGGTCATCCAATCAGAAGATCACGCATATGACGCACCGTCCGGAAGTAGTATTACTACCGACATGTCGTCTGCAGGGGCGTCAGCCGTTGAATGCATGTACGTCTGATGCTGAATGCAAGGTCAGATGTACGTTGAATGTCAAATATAATCAAATGAGCTGATAAAAGCCCTCGAGTGAGATAGATCTTGTCCTGTCGGAACTACCTTACGAATATTGGACCAGGACGTGTAACCGCATGGGGAATCTGACTGGCGGAGACTCGTAATCTGCAGATGTGCGACATGCATAATGAGAGAAATTTAATAGTTGACATAGGTCGCCCGTACCCGTTAGCGTATTTTTATGACATTTTCCATGGTGGACGGAGGGAATAAGGCTGCGGTTCCTGTTTGGGCATGGCCGTTGGGACTATCATATGGCGTCATCATGAAGGAAGCTCCTACATGGCAGGTCACGATCGGGACCTTCGGAGTGGTATCGAGTAAATGCTTGGAGCTCTGCTTCTGCGATAACGATGAGACATTGCTAATGCAGATGCCCGTTCTGCAAGGCTCAGCTCCGAGCGCAACAATGCGGTCCCCATCAATGCTCAGGTACATTTTCCAGACAGTGCTGTCATCAACGTTGAACACCCAGTCTTCTCAACTACTGTTCGACCACCACCGTTCAAGATCGACCTACGCCGTACTATGACCTTCTCAATGGAAAGTCTCAGAGATAGATGTATCCTCGCCGAGGGTAACGACGAAAGACTTTGGAAAGACCCATCTTCCGATACTCACGATCCCCATGGTATCTCGACAGGTGGTCGCAAAGCCGCTCTCTCCCTTTTACTAGCTGCGCTGGTAGGCGCGCTTGGGTTCTGGATAGGGCAATATACTTTTCAGTCGCGAAGCACCCTCTTCCAAACGTGTTCGGGAGGACAGCAATTCGACTTTCAGTCGGATAGGAAGCATTTTCGAACGTTCATGTATAATCGAACATTCGCGTCTGCGCCCTCAGAAGAAACAGGCTTGGCTTGGGACTCTTTGTATCCAGGTATGCTATTTGCGAGATGGTATAATGGCCGACGCAGCTGCTAAAATCAAAGATAGAAGGTATGGGTTTCATCAAAGACCCGAAAGGTCGTTCGGAAGGAGCTGGTGTTTCCGTCTTTCATCAGCTACACTGTCTTGTGAGTACATCCATGCTGCGACTAGCAAACTCGTATTGCTATGCCTCCAGCATATTAAGACCACCAACAGGATCTTCTACGTCATCTTCACTTCGCTCAACAATTCAATACGGGGACGCGAGCCTTCGACGAAGATCATCATCAACATTCTCGTCATCATGCAAAGCATTGCCTGGACTATATACGCCAAGCACTTATTTGCGCAGCAGATAGTACCATAGAGCCTGGGAATGCGACTTCGAAATACGTGACGGGTAGCGGGGTTATGCATGCATGCCGTGATTTTGAGGGTCTTTATAAGTGGACAGAAGAGCGGAGGCTGATCGTGTAAGCGAGCTGATTGGCGGAGCAGATAGGTCAAAAATGGCATACCTAGCAGTGCAGAGTGACACAAGTAATCTCGCCTGCAGTCCTTGATCGTGTTTTATACGGTACTCACACTCAGCAAAGTTCGTAACAGCTGGTCAAATACTCACAATGACGCTCCTTATCGACATCTCTCCCGCAGTTGAGGAGGACTTTCTTACCTTAGCGCATATCGCTGCTGTAGCTATGAGTGTTGATCTCGTCCACCGTGTTATCTACGAAGGCAACAATCCATTTGACACCTCTCGCCAAGAGCAATCCGTACTAGCCCAGTTGCGCAATGCCGCTTCGAATTCACAAGCTCATGTCTACAAAGCTACACTCAAGAGCTCTCAAAAAATAATAGGCTACGCCATGTTGCGCTTTCAAGATGGCAGTCAAGTCGCTAGGCTACATACTAAGCCCTTGGCCACCGCTTCTTCCTCAGACACAAAGGCGGCGTTCATGGAGATGATGAGGAGTAGAGTTGAAGCAGCGCATGACAAATATATAGCCGGCATACGGCACATTTGTAAGTTCCGTGATCCCGTTCGCTGGCTCCCCAAGTATCTGGACCTCACAATATTAACTTTATTTTCTCCAGGGTGGACACATTTGATGGTCCTTCCTCAATTCCAGAGGCAGGGTATTGGGTCCTCGCTATTCCAGTACGGAATCGAGCATCTCGGTGTCAACGAGGTACCCATATGGCTTGTGACGCAGATAAGAGGACGTGCTTTGTACCTAAAACTTGGGTTTCAAGACATCGACGTCATAGACGTCGACCTGAGTGATTATGCAGGGCCATGGAAGGGATTCGGAATTCAGCGAAACATATGTATGCTGAGGCAGCCAGGTGGTATCGCCAGCCCTGACGTTGGAGCGCACATCAAATGGTGATGAGATTCGATTATTCAGGGGGTCTACTTCTTCCCAAATGCTTGTCAAAGATAGGGAATGACCAAATGTGCTCATTCCATACCTAAATAACAGACCAAATAAAGGACCATCAACTTAGTACCTATAGCAGAGGAGCTCCGTTTGGGTAGTCAAGATGCCTGAGACCTGGATGTCCGCTGCGAGCCCACCCATGGGAAGAATGTCCGAATCCAATGCTAGATCTATGGAATTATGCGCAGCTTTACCAACATACTGGTTCTGGTTGTCGACTGGTTGACTCTTTTGCCACATCGACCACAACCTATCGAGTTGGGCATGATGGAGGAAAAATAAGGGATCTAAAAGCGTCAAAATCAGTTATCTTACAGATTGCTCATGGTTCCAAAGAAACAGCACGAACCATTTGGAGCCGTGAAATACTGAAAGTCGCCACGAATAATTTTTGGAAGCGCAAGATGCGGACCATTCTCGAGACCTAGATTGAAAGATTCATAATCTGGCAGGTTTAATAGTTTCTCCAAAGCTTCTGGCCCCAGATCGTGGCCCATTCTTGCACGCTTCTTGCGGCTTGGGAAGCCACGTGATAGACAATGCGGATTGTAGTCAGCGCCGATATAGGCCATATCTAGTCTACTAAATGGACCTTCAGTCAGACAATAGCCGTTGAGGAACGGCACCTTGAGGCTGGCATTGCCATCACCACCAAATCCATTCGCATTATCCAATATCGGAGATTTGGCCACGTCTTGCCAATCCAGTGCCCAATTCCAGTAACTGTATCGCAGTGAGTACGAGATATAAGGGCAACTTTCATCAACTCACGGGAGGTAGCCTCCGTAGCCGCATTGTTCCTGTAGCGTAGTCTCGTAGATATGTAAGAAATAACGGTGCCATGCGAGGAAAGGCGCAGCCTGGTGTGCTTTCCGGGATCAAGGAGTCAGTCAATTACAGCTATGAAGTATAAGGAGGTACTTCATTGACGTACAATATCCCCCAATAAGCGCGTGCACCCACGGAAAATCATCCCACAGCGACTGGTTCGTGCGCAAACGAGAGGTAGTGTCTCTCAAGCATAGAACAGCTTGCAAATATTCTTGCTGCTGCAGCTCGCTCAATCTTCTCCATTCCTGACGGAGTGGAGGATCCACGCATGCAGTATGAGCTTTCAACCCATGGCGTCCGAGGATTGAGAAAGCTACCCCGCAAGTGATACCAATGGCTAAGCATGAGAGTGCAGTGTAAAGAATCAAAATATTGTAAAGGAACTTTTTGTGTCGTATACTGAGCTCATCCTGACTGGTAGCATACTCGTCCCCAGTATAGATCAGAGGGTGCTCTTCAAGAATGTCATTTGATGGTGGCATGGCTGTTGTGAATATAACTTACATTGTGGCCTTCTGCTGAATATATACTGCTCATTTGACCAATAGTCAGCCTGCCGGCAATCTTAAAATACCCACTTGAAACCAAGTCATCAAGATTGGCGCCTATAACAGTGCCAGGATTAGATTGTCGTGTAGAGAATGCATGGGAGAAGTGAACGGTTTTCTGCGCGGAAAACGGATGTGCATAAGGCATTCCAGCATGAAGCAAGGTACAAGAATGATCTTGGAGCTGCAATTGGCTACTCTGCCAGACCTATTGCGGGCGAGGTGATAATTCCAACGGATGCTGACCGTTGATCGACATTCTCTTTATTAGCACCAATCAGAGTATCATAGGATAGTTGCACTATACGTCAATGCTACATCGACTCTGATTGTCTCATGCCCTGCATCGGGTGGGGTAGTCATGGCCAATTGCATGGAAGTAGCCCCTCGGAATGTAACTTTATCTACCGGGACGACCGCCAATTCCGTTATGCACTCGTTGTCTAGTTGCTTCTTTGCTTTGTGAGAGGAATTCTCCAATGCTGTAAGTATGGACTTCGCCATTGTAGATGAAATTGTTGGTAGAAGAGAACAGTCCGAACATTGAGACAAGAGGCCACATGAAGACCTTGATAGCGCCACCAATACACTTTTACTTTAGCTCTGCTCCAACCAATGATATTGGTGGAATCTGTTAGTCCCGGGACGGGGTCTAGCTCTAAGGGCCGAGGGCCACCCGAACCTAGTGAACTCAAAACCTCATGAGTATTTTTGCACCGAGTGTCGATTACTCTAGGGTACTGCTCTCGCTGATCCAAATACGACCTCTTATATCAACATTTCACACAAGCATATCCGTTACGCTACTTTTCGTCTCGATCCATTCGTGCTGTTAACGAGAGAAGAGATCATGCACATCGATCGTGGTGAAGTTACATTGTGTGGATACTTATCCGGCAAACCCAGGAGTACTTATCATATATTATGGTGACGATCACCTTGGTTGGATGGCGTTGTACTATGAGAATGTCACCCCAGGTTTCTGGTACCAGTCGATTAATTTTGCCAAGGCGGTAAGCGGTATCAGCACCCATGTCAGGAAGGTCATTTGCAGTGCAGAAGAATCTCAAGTCAAAGGTTCATGTGGCCGGGTGGGGTAATCAGTCAGCATAGCCTCCGAATGCAACACTACACGTCTTTATCAGGGTTGCAATTATAGTGAGATCTCATGCTTTTACACCCACCGAGCCTTGATTGTAATCTCAGGATGACTTACAATCAGTACCTCTCGCTTTCCCTGACCCCATATGACTGGAACCAAAATACTTAATTCATGCCTGCAATCTCCTAAATCAAACTTGCAGCTGTGAGAATCGTTTGTGGTATCATATTAGCAGTGAAATCATATCATCTTTCGCCATAAAGATGTTGACAGCGCATTCGAAGGCAGTTATTGTGGTCAATAGTGTTTTTCCCTTCGTTGCTACCGTCGCTGTTGCTCTCAGACTCTGCGCGAGAAGGCTCAAGGCTATAAGCCTCAAACCTAGCGATTATGCTATCTTGGTGGCTCTGGTAACACATTCCTTCCCGTCAACATAGCCGCTGTTGACCAGGTGCAGGCAATCGTGATCGCGCATTCAATGGTGTATATCTACTGTACATTCTCACTCTGATGTCTTTGTCCATGAGGGCTAATCAGAATCCAAGGTGCAACAGATGGGGGAATGGGAGAGCACGTTGGAGACTTGAGCGACAACGAGCTCATCATCTTTGGAAAAGTATGTTCTCGAGTGACTCCACATTCGATATGGCATGCGTGATGCTGAGACTAATAGGTAACATTCTGGAATCAATTTCCTTACATATTTGCCGTCTCAATTATCAAGATATCAATCCTGCTATTCTATCGAAACATCTTTCCTACCCAAAAATTTCCCATTGTCACCAACATCATGGTCTTGGTCGTGCTGCTATGGACGATCGCTTTCTTTTTCGCCTCCATGTTTCAAGCCTGGCCAATCTCGAAGAATTGGTATCCCGAGGAGCCAGGAACTACGATAGACGAATTCTCAATGTACCTAGCTCTGGCAAGCACTGAGCTTGTGCTTGACGTTGTTATCCTTACATTACCCTGGACTGTTGTCTGGAACTTGCAGTTGAACACGAGTCGAAAGTGGAAGGTCTGTGGCATTTTCACGCTTGGAGGATTGTGAGTGCACGTTTGTATATTATGTTTTCGAAGTTGCTGACTCGGTCTCTTGTAGCGTATGTGTTGCGAGCGCATTTCGCATTTACTACTTCCACACAACTCACACCTCAGCAAGTGAAGATTTCACATGTACGACCCCTGGTCTTCACATAGGCTCTTATGTTGGAGACACCGCTAATTTGTTCGAAGATGACACATACAACATCTTCATCTGGACCGTCATCGAACCATGTATGGGTGTCGTATGCGCCTGTCTCCCTACCCTCGGCCCACTCTTCCAAGGTCATCACTCAGTAGAAAGCTTGCTTGGGAGCATTCGAAGCTATTTGAGAATTGGATCACAGAATCATAACAGCAAGAGCAGCCTCGACCAAAATAGTGATTTGAAAGTATCGAAGGTCATGCCTAATTCACCAGCGCAACCTTACCGAAGGATGTCGGACGACGCTATCGTTTTGACAAGCATACATGCCAGGAATCTAGACGACGTCGAAAGTCAAGGTTCTGCTGAGGAAGGCATCTATGTGCAAACAAAATTCAGCACCAGTATAAGCGAAAGGCAGACGCCGAAGGTCTAGGACTACACGTCAATGATGCGTTGGCCTCCGCCTTGGGAAGACGAACATCACTGTTGTTGCACTCAAGCTAAGAAATGAGCCTCGTTCATGGATCTCACTTTGAGCGTCTAGCAAACGCTGAAAATTTGAAGCTAAGAGACTCTCAAATAGAGCTAGGTTGACTGGGAGCGCAACTCTCCTGCACTCTAATATTCCACGCCTCCACATTTTAACTACATCATCCTCCCAATAGCGGACGGAGAACACTGATAAACATCAAAAAATACTAAGACGTAGTGGCTCAGCGCTTTTTGGATATGTAAATTGCAACGTAATGCATGCAAAGTATCGCTCTGACTAGTCTACGGCTCATATCTACCCATCACCTCCACACCAACCTGATAATGACAACTTAATAGCCCGCCAAATGTATAGAAGCTTCCAAAAATCTGCTTTAAGCTCCATGAACGAACAACGTAGCATCAAACGCAGTGTCCGTCGCCGCAGTAGAAGCCGTCTGCTTTCCAGCTATCACCCCTTTCGTGCCTCCATGAATTGCTATCATAACGTTCATTCCAGATAGTACTACTTCACTTCTCCCATTGATTGTGAAGGCGGCTGCTCACTGTCTCTCGAATATAGAAGATTGGAACCGACCTAAGCTGAGGATCGCTGCGGAGCATAATAGAGTAAACATTATAAGGATTATAACCGAAGAGGCTGACCTTTGCCGTAGATTATGCCTTATTTTGCAATCCAACATAAGATAATCAATTGTTGAGCTATAAGCCAGACATGGCGAGGCTGGGACAAAACTTTGTCCTCTTGGCGAAGTTGGCCTCCAAATAGCCTTGACCGTTCTTGATCACCTGTCTTTGTCTTATACTTTGACTGTTGAATACATGATCTCATGTTCCAACAGGTCTACAAGCGTCCCGATGGTACCCTAAAACCTCTGTTGGCGGTGCCATGCCTTCTCCCTTCCCGCTGACAACCTCCAAATCGGGCCATGGCAAAATCCATCTCACGCTCCTGCCCCCAAGTATTCCTAGCTTCTCAACCCTGACCTACACCTACCCTCTGAAGCTCCTGCCTTCCACCCCACACATCCTCAAGCATGAGTCTCAAGCAGCTTCCAAAATATCCATCGTCAATGACAAAACCAACCTCAATATTCCCTCCGCAGCGACAGTCCCCCTTCTCTTCCTTCTCACCTACGGCGGTGGCCTTGTAGCAGGCGATCACATCGATCTCTCAATCCGCCTTGATGCTGGTACCCGTCTTACAATTACCACCCAGGGGAGCACCAAGATCTTCAAGCCCTCTATATCTCCGCCACCTACCACCCGCCAAGATCTAAACGTTCACATTGCTTCCCACGCCGCGCTTTGGCTAGCCCCAGACCCCGTGCAACCCTTCGCCAGCAGTCTTTATGCGCAAAAGCAAATCTTCCATGTGGAGCGAGGTGGAAGCCTAGGCTTCGTGGATTGGGTGAACGAGGGGCGAAAAGCGAGAGGGGAGCAATGGGCCTTCGAAGCATGGAGGGGCAGAAATGAGATTTGGGACATATACGGCGAGGACCTGGAGAAGAAGCGGATGTTGGTCAGGGATGCTGTGATACTCGATGGGAAAGACATCGCAGGCAGAATGGATGGTATGGGCGTTTTTGGCACAGTGATACTACGCGGTCCGTTGTTTACGTCTCTCGCAGACTTCTTTGTCAATGAGTTTGAGGCGTTGCCTAGGATTGGAGGTAGGGATTGGGCTAGTGCTACGGAGCCGGTGAAGGAGCTTACGGCTAAGGAGGAGTGGAGGAAGAGGAGGCTGCAGAGGGAGAAAGTTGATGGTGTTGTTTGGACGGCGTGCCATGTTCGGGGATGCATGGTTGCGAAGTTCTCGGCGAGAGAACTTGAAGGCGCTAGATGGTGGTTGGGGAGCATGTTTAGGGAAGAGGGAAGTATCGGTCGAGAGTGTGGGGAAGGTGGGCTGATGTTTGTGCGGTGAACGGGCCCAGTGGAACATTGGCATTCTCTTTCTTCATCATGCCTCATTATGAGATGCAAATTCCCGTCCACACAGGAAAATCTTCTCATAACGAAAAAGGTCATGCGACCTCAAATGGAGCATAGACACAATTCGGAGAACAACCTGGCTATCGCTCCGGCTGTCCGAGCTATGATAGAGCTCGGACAAGACAATCCAATGGTTTCAGAAGTCTTGGAGGTATGTCTTCTCGAGCAGAACCTTCAGGATGAAGCTAATACTTCACCCAGACAAGTAAAATATAGCGTCTGTGTACAACTCTATAGAGCACTATAAGCAGTCCCAGCACGGTTAATGTTTCCGAACGCATCACATATTCTGCTATAGCGTCGAATCCCGAGATCCCGAAGATGATAGTCTTCGCGCCTGGAACCGCGATCTCGCTATGCCGCCAATCGTACGTTTGATCTTGGCAGGTATGGTGGTGCTATAAACTAAGTGGCCCGCTGTAGCTGCAACTGGGTCCGACGACAGCGCCCACATCATATCAGCAAGCTTGGCGAACAGCCCAAAGTAGGCAAACGAGTCCGCGTTCTCGATCGCTTCGGCAGCGCTCAATTTTATACAATCAGCCCAGTCATATGCATGGTCCAACGCTAATGCAGCATAAGTCATCATTTTCAGGCCCAACGTTCAAGCAGGAGAGATATGACTCACTACCAAATGACGAATAGTGAGTTAACTGTTCTCAAGTCAGTACGTTTGTTGTCATACTCGTTAATAGAGGAGTTACTACCTCATGTAAGAATACCAAGCTTGCCACGCTATGAAAGATATCGAGACTAGGCAATTTGGCAAGATTGGCGTTGCGTGGGATGTCGACGGTGGACTTGACTGGTTCATCCAACAATATGTCGCAGATCTGCTTCTTAGCTTGATGTATTGAGAGGGAGTAGCGGACAAGATGAAGACTCACAGTGATTGTTGAGCGTCCTGCGGGTTCGTTGACCCAAGGTCCAGGCCCATTTGCCGTGGTATTGTAAGTCTCGGCCAAAGTGAGTGGGTCTTTGCATCCCATACCGGGTACACCCATTCGAATGCCATTGATGGGATCGTAATATTCCTGATTGAAACCTCGTATCCTTTGGGAATTGGGCACCACTGACCTAGGCCGTGCAAGAATATCTGGCACGAGTTGCCAACGACCACCGGGTCCGTAGCTGTCGTCATCGCAGTAAACGCGGATGTCAGAGCTTGCGCGGTCGGAATTGTTAGTCATGACACTGATAGCACCTAAAACGTCTACCGAAAGGGGGGTCAATGAGTCAGCTTTGAACCTCTCGTTCAAGGAGCAATAAGAGCGCACAATTGACTCGACTCAGAGTGGGTACATCTGTGCTGGGATTGATGAAGAGCTTTTGGAAGACATTGGCTTGGTTTTTGTCGGTGGGGTTCGAAATGCGAGCAACAGAACGCGTGCTCATCAGAAGGGCTTCTTCGATGACATTGGGCAAAACGCCAGCACAAGACGTATCTATCCAATAAGTCAAAGCAACGGTCGATCCGGGAAAGACAGTCAGGAGTACCAAAAGATGGTGGAGCAGTGCACGATTATACGGGAGTCTATGGCAAGATCTGCGCACTCTGATGGGAATCATTGGATGCGCTGCTGACTTCCAAGCCTGTAGAGTTGCGAAAGGGCCAAATCACCCTACCGGCTGGCTATCAGGATTCCAGTACCAAGCTGTACCATGGAACAAGTGATAATCGCCCCAAGATACCTCATACCTCCTTATCATGCAACATATTATTGATATGACAATAGACGTCCGCTTGTGGCTTGTACGTTGGTACTGGTAGAATAGGGATTATCGCGCCACATGATACTGTTGGTGGCATGTGCCAACAGAACGTCGCCTTTGCGATAATGCTAACGACCCATACTTTGGGGGAGCGGCGAGAAGCCATACCATCTGGAGACATGCAAATGCTGCAGTATTGGTAGCGCAAATTTCTATGGCTTGGTTGGGTGGTCCTAGGGTGCCGTTGAAACAATGTTGGATTCGAAAACTGTCTCCAAGCCGGGAGTACCTGCCCACTTATCTTGTACTGTTGCAGAATTCGAGCTCGTCGAGGTGCTCCTGAAAAGGGTCGGCTCGGCCCAAGTATCCCGACATGAAAGTCCACTGAACTCTTAGTAAAAATGGCGCACATAGTACGGCGGCACAGGCGGCGGATTCGTCACCAACACCTCCTTAAGGAAGCTCAAGCAGAGGAGGCTCAAGGAGGAAGTCTAAAATGATTACTCTCTAATCATCGTCGGCGAAACAAATTTGCACATTACTACATCAGACGAGACAGATCTTGCAGATTACTATTAACGACAAATTCTCACGTTTGTTGGTTTGTCGCAACATCTCACCCTGTCTGCCAAGTCCCGTGTCAACCTTGAAAATGAATGTCATATTAGGGTTTGAAAAAGGATGAGGATGGAGACGCAATTGTTGATCGAGGCTGCAATTACGATGCGTGGTTCCATCTTGTTCATCAGCCTTTTCTGTTTTCTCGGAGCTGTGAAATGTGCTACCAATGAATACTATCTAGCAGCAAGCGCAGAAATTATCCAGAATGGGGCTGATGTGACTCCAAACATCCAGGCGACGAGCACCATCACTAGTCCTCCCAGGTTTGTTGCCCGAGATATTGTGAGTACCGTCCCTGCGAAGAATGATCGGCCCAAAGCTGACGTACTTCTAGACAACAAGCCCTCCGTAAGTAGATTTACTGCCAGCTCAAGTGCTATCGCGATGAAAAAGCTTTACTGAACATTCTTGCAGTGAAGCATCAGTGAGCACGGTCATAGCCAGCGCCAGCGGCCTGAGCCCTGGCGATGTTGTCATCGCATTGCAGCCCGCTCTCGGCGGTCAATTAAACACGATTATCTTGGGAACAACACAGTGCTCCAGTGCGAAAAAGAGATCCACGGTTCTTGATTGCGTAGGGACCATCGCCAACTACATCATCTACCAAGCCAATTCAACCGGCTCTCTCGGAGGCCTTATTCTTCCTGGCGTTCAATTACCAGATCTCGCAGCCGACTTAGCGGTTGAAGTAGACACTGTCATCACCAATGGTCGACAGTATCAAGGATCTCTTTCAGACAGCGACTACACCAATTTGGCAGAGATGTCCTTCATGATTGTTTACGCCAAGGTCGTCCTCAGCGAGGAGGTGAACGTGCCAAGTCCAACACAATTCGTCATCTCAGCCAGCGACATCGTTACTGCTACGGCGACCGCTCCATCAACTACCGCTACCTCTGAATGTCCCCCAGACCTCAGTCGTCCCTGTTGCGAGAACTGCGGCGGTAACGATGGCACCTTGCATTGTATTGGCTTCCCAGACGACGAGATCACCTGGGTAGGCTGTCCCTGCCTCGAGCCAATCCAATTCCCAAACACCCCCTTCACCGACCTAGCAGATTTTCAAAACGCTCAAAACCTACTGCTTAATATCGCCGCCATGACCAGCATGGACTCTAGCACTGCTTCATCAACGCCACCCGCGAGCACTTCATTGTTGGCCCCAGTAAGTCCTACCGTGGGCCCTCTCAATTGTTTCCCAACGTCCGTCGCCACCAACTGCACGACATGGTATCCCGTCCAGACGAGTGGAGTGGATCAGATAGGGGATTATATGGCATCGCAGTTTCAAGGAGAATCGAACACGATGACACCGGCCAGCGGTAATTTCACCCGCACGCTGCAGATTAATGGGAAAGGCGTTATATACATGATGAGTATTGGCTGGATTCCGGGATGTACATCGCAGACGAGCGAGCGAGTCGATCGACCTCTTGATCCTGATACGACGTTCGATTGGCAGGGATTGTTGCAGAATTGTTACTTCGATTGTAAGTTTCGCTCACCGATAGGGCCTCGCGTACATTTTGTCCTCGATGCTTGGGATGTTTCTGTTTCTTGACTGACCATGATGTCTTCTTACTATCTAGGTAAGTCCAATAATGGTCTAGGTGGCTATGTAGACGTTGGTTGCCTTCGTTACGGGTTCTACCCCAATTTGCTTGTCACGGGGACACCTCCGCCTAATTATTCATTGTATTGGGATTTGATGATATATTGTATACCCGATCCAAATATAGTAGTACCAGATATTGGACTTCGTGAGTGAAATGAAGGATCATTGGCCAAAGTGTTTGATCAGGTGAAGCCACTTGATGAATCTGCGAAGCATGAGTTCCTTCGAGGAGGAAAGTTGTGATCTTGCCTAAGCTCATTAAAAAGTGTGGCGATGAATAGTCATGGCAACCATGGGTGTGCACACTTATGGAGCGAGCAAGCTGAGTAGCCTTGCTTCATTCAAAGGTTGTTGAAGCGTCAATGTAAGATGGGGAGATGCGATACTATTGGTGATTGAATGGATGAGAAGACCCAATCTGTATTTAAGAGTACGCAAAACTCGAGGAGTGAATCCCACAATTGTGAAATATGTTTACATGAGCGACTCAGTCGGCCCCAATTACCGCAAAGCTAACAGTAACAAGCCATTGCCCTAACCTCATGAATCTAACGCCCCCTCAAAATACCTGATCCTGATGGAAAACAACTGATTCCACGGCTGCGTGAGCATGAATAGAAATGACATCAAGTAGCAGGCACAATTTCAATCACCCATAATATCATCATCGTCCTCCACCTCATCAGCTCCCGGTCTCGCATCTTCTTCATCGCCATCATCATCAGGATCAACAATCCTATCCTCCACCAGCTCCCTCTCCCGTAGATCCTCCTCGCCACCTTCCTCGTGCTGCGGCTCGTCTTCGCTCTCTTGATCTTCATCGACTACGGGCTTAGAAACCTTTTTCTTCGATCGGCCTTTCTTCGCCTTCACCTTTGGTCCGTCCAGGTATGCTAGGACTTCTTTGAAATTGCTGCCCAACTTCATCTTGTTGCGCTGTAAGCGCTCCTTTATCTTGCCTTTCTTTGGGCCATCGTGGTCTAGAACGCGGGCGACGATGGCGAGGACCATTTTGCCTGCTAGTTCGCACAATTGCTTTTCGGCGACGAGAGTTTCTTGCTGAATGTTTTCATCTTCGTCTTCCTCATCAGATGAATCTTCGGGATCGGAGGCTAAGTCATCGTCCGGGGCTGCTTCGAGAGTTTTGCGAGACTTCTTTGCGAAGGACTTCTCCAGTGCTGTATATGTTGATAAGACGAGAGCTTGTGCGGAGTCTGGAATATGTTGCACGAGGTCTGCAATAGTCTCGAGCTGGTCAGAAGAGGCTTCAGTATGGCGGAGGACTGCGAAGAGGGTGTGAAGATCAAGTAAAGCACCCGTAGCAGCGAGGCGGACTGTGGAGGTTTTATGATGGCATCCAATGAGATCGGCAAGCTGGAGGGAGAATGGAGCATAATATGAGACGTTCAGAATATCATCACCTGAAGTGATCGCATTCTGTATGGAGCGGACCTTCCACATGTGATAAAAGAGTAGGGCCTTCATCGTGCTGATAAGAAGCTCATCAGCTTCCTCGCCCGCTTCAGGACCTAGGGCTGGATCCTGAAGTATCCTCATGAGGAGGTTTTCCGGGCTTTCTGTTGCTTTTGCTTTGGGTGCCTTGAGGCGTGTTGACGGTTCGTACTCAAATGCGTCAGTGCAATCGGATATGCTGGCTAGATTTGCAACGCGTTTCGCGGTATTGCAAAGTTCTGTAACGTTATGCTCGATACCGTGTTGTATCATCGAACGTAACGCACTGACAGTGCCGTCCCATAACTTCAATAACTTGCCCTCGGTGATCTCTTCTAGGTCTTCGAAGGCCCGCGCGTGTAAAAGAGCGGTACTAGCTTCAGCGAGCACATTTTGGTCAGTATGTGTCAAGAATTGCTCATTAATGTCTTCTAGTAGCGAGGCATATGTTGTCGAGTTCTGGCGCAACTCTTGGAAGATTTCTAAATTTAGAACGTGCTCCAATCGCAACACTGCGGATGCAGTGGTCGAGGTGGAGCCAAATTTCTTCAGGAGTGGTCGAATGACCGTGGCCAAATGTCGTGCTATTTCTTCCTGGACCGCACGCGATTCCTCTTTTTGTCGGTTCGATTTCTTGCCTTTCTTGTCCATTTCGACATCTACCGCCTCCAATAGCCGGCCTTTAACTGAGGCATTGAGAGTCTCGAGAAGGAGGATCTCTTCTCTCTCGCTTAACTTGCATCGCGATTCGAATGTCGCTTCCGAACCCTCTGTATCTTGGTCCGCTGTGGAGAAGTCGTAGAGTAGATATCCTGCCAGAGCCTCCCAGTCCTTGGCTTCTGGGACACCCTCATAAATGGTCTGTGCTGCTAATGCATATCGGGACTCTATGCCGCCAGTAAGAAGACGGCTGTCGACTATTCGAGGTATTTGATCATCCTCCGGGTCCTCTGCATCGTATGATTGCAAAGCTTCCGCAACACACTTGAGCTTCAACCAGCTTCTCCTTGGTGTATCGTAGTTCTCTTCCACCTCCTCGCCGAGAATCTCTCCTAAAGCTTCCTCACCGCCAAAATCCTCTACAGTGTTTTCGAACAAATCATTGATGTTCTCAGCAAAGAAGCCCGCTACAGCCTTCCGCACGCGATGTTCCGAATCAAATATAAGTCTCCCAATGGCGTCAATGTCGTCAGGCTCTAATAATCCGGTCTCTCTGATCACATCTAACAGCTCAACAGCTGCCGCCCTGATACTGACTTCCGAGTCTTGAACAGACATCTCTACTAATCTTCCACGGAATCGTTCTGTGAATTGCCTGAGCCTAGCGACGTTATCCCTGTTTTTGAAGAGCTTGTGAAGCTGCTTCACGACTTCTGCTCGTGTAGGCGCGAAAGTATCTGACAGCACCCAGCCAAGGTAGCGCAAGTATATACCCTCGAAGAAGACATCTGGGAGAGTGGCTACCCATGTTCCCAACGCTGACACACACTCCACCCGTATCTTCGGATCTACATCTCGGTAGCGATGAACGAAGACGGTGTCGAAAATAGCCTGTAAGCTCTCCACAATTCGAGCCCGCCGCCGCTCTCCTTCTTTAACCTTATCATCAAACTCCTTCACGCGGCCCTTGTTCACATTTTTTTTCTTTTGCTCGCCCTCTTTCTGTCGCATCATCTTCGCAGTGTTCTCGGTTAGATCGTTTGCAACATTGCACAGAGCAGTTCCGATTGCCAGCGAAATGACAGTCGCGGTATGTCTGAAAGGTCGAATTGCTGACGATGACATAGTGCTCACCCAGACCTCGAGGTTCTCTGTGATAGCCTCGTCAGAGTAAAGTAAGCCTGCAGCATGGCACGTAGCTATCAGGGTCTCGAAAAACCCAGTCAGACTAGCACGAAATGAGGAGTTTCCCTTAGCCTTTGAGATCAAAGGGTACTCTGTGATCTTTTGGGCCTGATACTCGTCTTGTAGATCAGTAAGCTTGCTGACCGCGTTGTCTGGGTCATTGATGTCATGCACATCAATCGTAAGATTACAGCCTGTGCACCTGATGACGAAGTTGATCAAGTAGCACATCGCCTCTGAGTTGTTTTGCTCCCATCTTTTGATCCAGTCTGCCGCAACGGCGTCTAAGGTATGCCCTTGAGAGAAAACCTCCGCTGTGGTCATTCAGCACATATGATTCCCAAGGATAGAAACCAACTGACCGTATAGCCCAGTACCGTCATCTGCGACATTTGTGACAGGTCGAGCCCGTGCTTGCTTGGCCTTTGATACCCTTTTCACCCCATTGGCCGCGGGGCGAACAGCAAGATTCGTGATCAAAGCTGGCACAGTCTTGGGCTTCTTAGGAGCGGGTCTCGAGGCGGTCTTCTTGTTCCGCGACTTTCTTCTCCTCCGCTCCTTTAATTCTTCATCGTCCGGATCGCTCTCCTCTGGATTGCTCTCGTCGTCCATATCGTCATCAGTTGGATCAGACACATTTTCAACGCGTGATTCTGCGCGCTTCCTTTTCGCGCCACTGCTGGAAACGTGCCGTGGGATATTAGGATCTTTGTTGAGTAGGACGGGCTTTTGCCTTGAACGCCCTGATTTTCTGCGGTCTGTCGCGCCATTCACCGCTGGTGTCGCGGGATCAGACAGCTCCATACTTAATAGCCCAATTGGTAACTAAAGCAGTCGGTGATGGAAAACAAGTTTAGGAAGTCACTCGTGGAGGGGAGATGTGCAAATGCGCGTCGAGGTGTACAATCGATTCGACGCGACTTCGCGCTAGTTTAGCGACAAGTCTATCACGTGAATCTCAATATTCCATGGCGATGAATACCCTAGCCGCAGAAGTAAAGTCATGATATCTTGCTCAAGACTCTTTGATTGCATATTTTTTCACGGCTATATACATCTTTTTGGTACAGACGATGAGCTCCTCTTCGTTCCTAAAATTGCTATCTTCAACGCCAAGTTTCGATTTAAACATCCATCTCATGAATTACTACCAGCCATTAGGATGTATAAGAACCTTCGTATAACCTTCGATTCTCTGATCAAATTTCTTGTATGCTGTTGGAGCCTCATCGATATCAATCTCATGGGAAACGACAAAGCTCGGGTCAGCTCTCCCAGAGATAATCATGTCTCGCAGGTAGCGGTTGTATCTCTTGACATTGCACTGGCCTGTGCCAATGGTGAGACCCTGGGGTAGAGGTGAGCACATCGAAGATTCCTTGAGAAGTTTTGGCTTTATACCTTTTCGAAGAGCTTTCCAAAGCTCATCATCATCATTCCCTTTGCGCTCTTCTCATCAGGGGCACCTGGATCACTCGGTACATAAAGCCCTGGCACACCTATCCCTCCAGTCGGCCTCGTAACTTGGATGCATTGCTCCATTACAATATTCGGCACCTCACCCTCGCCCTCTCCAGAGCCCACAGCCTGGTATCCGACTGCGTCGACCGATCTGTCCACCATCTTGCCTCCATTGTCTTTAATGATCATCTCGACCGCGTTCCCTGCGCTGAAGTCTATTGGCGTTGCGCCAGGAATCTTCTTGGCTGCGGTGAGACGTTCTGGTACTTTGTCCACAACGTATACCCTCGAGGCTCCACGCAGGAAAGCGCTGTAAGCCGCCATGAGCCCAACTGGGCCAGCGCCAAAGACGGCAATGGACTCGCCAGGGGAAAACTTGGAGAGAGTTACCCCGTGCCATCCAGTTGGGAAGATGTCCGCGAGTAATGCAAAGGAAGCCTCATGCTCCTTCCCAGGAGGCAGAGTCAGGGCGTTGAAGTCTGCGAAGGGTACGCGAACGTATTGGGCCTGACCACCAGCGTATGGACCCATAGCAACATATCCATAAGCACCCCCAGCGAAGCCTGGATTCACGCCTGTACAGAAAGCTGTGTTGCCCTCCTCACAATTCAGACAGCGCCCATCGGCAACATTGAAGGGCATAACGACTCTATCGCCCTTCTTCAAAAGGGTCACGCCGCTGCCAACCTGGTCAACGATGCCCATGTTCTCATGACCTGAAACAAATCAGTGGTCAAACGTCGGCTCAGGCAGGTAAGTGTATAGCGAGAGACGAGTTGAATATATACCAAAAATGAGACCCGCTTCGGCGGCAGTCCTGCCTTGATACATGTGAAGGTCTGAGCCGCAGATGGCTAATAGCTCTATTAGCTCGTCATCTCCTCAAGGGAAGACGCTTTCTCATTACCAGCTGTGGTGACTTTAATGATTGCATCGTCAGGATGCTCAATCTTTGGTAAAGGCACTTCTTTCACGCTGACCTCAAACGGCTTCTCGTAGTGGACCGCTTTCATGGCGGTAGTTGTTGACGACATGTTGTCGGCTTATACGTTGAGTGAAATCTGAGAGAGATGTCCTTACAGTTTTTTGGAGAACATCCTCTCATTATTGATAGAGCACCCATTAGTGGTCTGGATCGGCCATGCTGCGGGGCCCTTGGTTCGCGGGGTAAAAGGAGAAGCTGTGACGTAGTTCCTCAACTCCGGCATTGATCGAGAGTAATGGCCCGAAGTTTTTGATAGTCTTCGCAATGGAACAGTATTGGTCGGTTCTTGGGAACGGAAAGTGTGTTGCTGTGGTGGAGACACTTGGGTACCACAAGTTTTGACGAGATTTTCCAACTTCGCGAGCAGATTTGAACGCCTAGGAAGCGCCATGACTGCGTTCAGCACCTGAATATTAGCATGTATATCATCTATGTGAGACAATGGGTCAATAGAATGATGCGCGGAACAGTATGAGACGGGCCTGCAGCATGGGATAGGCGATCTTTCTCTCAAATCTATGAGTGACATTAAAATTCAAGTTCACGAAAGCATGCAGATAGGGACAATCTTCTTTCATTTATGAGCTGAAGTGACACGAGTATCTCTGGTACGCGAATCTCTTTCTCTTAACATTGCTGTCTCTCAATTTGAGATGTAAACCAAGATTGGTGGACGCATGCGCCACCGTGAATGCTGTGCTGATCCGTGCTTGGGGTTACATGATGGTGAATCTTTGGTCGTAAAAATGTCGTTGCAACAAGGGGAATCGTTGGAATGTGTTGGTAGACGTGAGGATGAGGTGTCATGATGCGGAGGTTGTGGGTTGGTGTAAGGGGCAAACGTGCTGCGCATGTTGTAGGGTGTGATCAACATACTCTATGCCATGGGGACACCGGGACTGGTAATTCGGTCTTATTGTCGCGTTCCTTCTGAAGTCGGCGGAGCTCATCGGCGGATGCAGATGACAGTAATTTGCATTTAGAGTCAAGCTCTTGCTCATCACCTAGTCTTTGTGGACCTGGAGAGCACCATCCGACACCATCTACATGTCCATTGAGTCGCCTCCATTCGCAAAATTGAACCCCCCACCTTGTTGAGGCTGCTGTTGTTGCTGGTTGAAACCAAAGCCGCCTTGGCCGGGTGCTGCCTCCATATCCCCGCCAGCGTCTTCTTCATCTGAGAAGTACTTGCCAATGATGTTGAAAGCCTTCATATAAATCTCTTCATTGATGTTATTCTGGCAGTCATGAATCTTCTCCATGCCTCCAGCTTCCTCAATGTGGAGCGCAAAAGTGTTGACGGCTTGATCCGATGGGTCTTCTGAAGCCTCTTTATCCATGTCTCCGACTTTCAAGATATTCTCCAAACCGTCCAGAGCGACTTGGATAATTTTGTTGTCTGGGCAAGACAGGAGCTCGCACAAAGGCTTGATACAGCCTTGTTGTACCAAATACCGAATTTGTTCCGGCTTTTGAAGTCCACCAGACGTTGCATTTGAGATGGCCCAGCACGCTTCCTTCCGGGTCTTGAAGTCTCCGTTCGACAACAAGTGGATCAAGGGAGGTATGATTTGTGCATCAATGACTGCCTGGATCTGGGTAGAGTTCCCCGCAGTGACGTTAGAAATGGTCCAGCAGGCTTCTTTGCGAATCCCATCCTTTTGAGACCCCAGTAAGGACAGCAGAGCAGGCAGCGACCCGCAATTAATGATAATTTGTGTTTGAACGTCGTCGCCAGTGACTATATTGCCGACGGAGCGAAGAGCAGGTGTCTGCACTGAGGTCGACTGGTGTGTAAGGAGCTCTACCAAACGCCGGGGAATACCGGCCTCAATCACTGCTTGAATCTTGTCGTTGGCTCCATCAGAGAGGTACGAAATAGCCCAGCAAGCATCTATAAGGACTTCGTCGTCGAGAGAGTAGACCAACTTGGCAAGGACAGGAAGAGCAGGGAGGATCTGTGACTGATCAGCATGTTAGACATTCAGCAGATACAAAGGAAAGAGAAGAGAGAACTCACAGTTTGCCAGTCTGGCTGAGGTGTCTTGCCACGACAGAAGTTGCTGAGAGTCCAAGTAGCGTTCCTCAACATGCTAAGCTTACGGCTGTCACCGAGAAGAGCAAGCAAAGGCCTCAAGGCGCCAGCCTGCAGGACGAAGTCCCTACAGTGGGGACTATCACCGGCAATATTACCCAAAGCCCACACGGCTTGCTCTCGAACATCGGGCTCATGACTGCTGAGAAGTTCCACGAAGATAGGGACAGCACCGGCATTGATGACAACTTGTGTTTGTTGTGCTGAGCCAGACGCGATATTGGTCAGAGCCCAGGCTGCTTCGAATTGAACCAAGGTGTGAGGTGATCGTAGAAACTCGACGAATCGGCTTACTACGCCGGTCTCAATGACTCTCTCAATTGGTGGATTTCGCTCTTTTGACAAAAGCTTGCGGAATTTTGTAGTGGCCTGAATTTGTGAATCGATCTCGTTGGAGAACACACCATCTACCATCTGAGGGAGTTCGGTAGTAAGCTAGATACAAAAAGAAAAATTAGCTCGTTGTATATTACTATCAGAGTCATGACAAGCCGCAAGCTCGTGTGAGTTTCTTTGCTTATTGTCGACACACAAGTAATCATAGAAACCCCTGCAAATGCTGTCTATGAAAGCAAGTATCGAGCCCGGTGTTCAAGGCTTCTCGCAAAATGAACAGCAGCAGCAAGAAATCTTGAGAAAGAATGGGAGTCCGTGACGTACCTGGCTCTCGATAGTTCCACCCTCATCATCGCTGTCGATCGCTGCACCCAAAGAAGCACCAGGGGCTGACATCTGCGACCCATCTCGGCCAGTGATACCCCTTCTCTTTGCCAAATTCTCCTCACGCTTTGCCTTCCGGATCTCAACTTGTTGCTCTTCACGGCGACGACGCAACTCATCCGGTTTGAAGGTATTCTTAGCCTTGAATTGGGTGCGACGATGCTCGGGGATGAAGCGCTCAGACATGATGGCGGTAGATGCCTGGTTTTCGGTTCAGTCACTGGTATGAAAGCACTGCACTCTCTTGGTTTCGTTGTGGCTGACCAAGCAGAGAACGTGTAAGGAGTGAGTGTTGTGTGGAAGGATGCTTTCAGTGTTCGCGGCGGTAATCTAGGCTAGCGTCTTGATGACTAAGCCCTCATATCAAGAACGCGTGAAGCACAGGTGAATATCGAGTAAACACTATCAACATCAAGGACGAGTACGCATGATATTAAATTCGTCTGTGTTGTGCCTGTAGGGAGACAAGGAGGAGAGACTGTAGGCTAGAGATCATCGTTCATCAATTGGAAGCTTAGAGGAGTCTACTTTTTTCTTGCAAGAACGCGTCGTCGTAGTACTTTATCGGAACTTTTCTCCAATGTTCAAGACCAAAAAAGAGATTCATTGCTGAGCTTTCGGTTTGAATGTGCTGCTGGCATGAGAAAGCAGCATGTCGTCAATCGTTCCGCCCAAGTTTCTTGATCTCAAGACGGCTGTTACGCGTCTCAGAGCAAATGTCAACATCATCGGCGTTGTCACCGATTTTCAGCTACCTGTGAAGTCGCGTGGGTCCGATATGATGTGCCGATTTTCACTCGCCGACGAATCCTATGGCGAAAGCTCTGACAATGGTCTCATGATCCGATTCTTCAGGCCGATGCAGAGCGAGTTGCCTGCACTCACAGGGAAAGGAGACGTCGTCCTCCTAAGGTCGATCGGGATCAAAGAATACAGTGGCATGACCATAGGTGTCTCCAACTTTCAGACTTCGTGGACCATCTTCCCGGGAGCTTGTTTTTCAACGGCATTATCGCCATCCCATCTGCAATTAAAACACGTCAAAGACCCTCGTGCTCCTGTTCCAACCCTTTCTGAAACGGAGTATACTGTAAGTGTTTACAAATCTCGCGATAGCGATACATTCAGCGGGTTAGGGAGTACGCCTGCCAGTACATTCGGAGCAGGATCACCAAGTGCAAGTTCTCCTGCAAATCTCACCAGACGAGACAAGTTTGCTTTGATCAAGGATGTCATAACCGAAAAATATTATGACCTTGTGGCCCAAACCGTCAAAATATATCCTCACAACACCCGTCTTGAGATCTACGTGTCCGATTATACATCGAATAACCTGCTTTACAATCATGAATGGGGCAAAGGTGATGACGACGAGTCTGGTCGAGAAGGGGATGAATACAATTATGCCACACGGAACCTTTCAAACAACAAATGGATCGGGCCTTATGGGAAAATGACATTGACAGTCACTCTGTGGGACCAGCACGCGGACTTTGGCAGAAAGTTCTTGAAGGTGAACGACTTTGTGCATCTTCGTAATGTACGCATAAAATGGAGTCAAGATAAGAAATTGGAGGGTGTCCTTCATCCAGATAGACGCTATCCTGATCGAGTAGACGTTACCATCTTACAGAATAACGAGAATAATGATCGTGTCAAAGACGTACTTCGACGAAAACTTGCCTACACAGACAAATTTAAGAATCAAAGCCGAGCGATGGTCGCCCAAGCAAGAGCTTTGAAGAGGAAAGAGATGGATGATGGCGCACCATTGTCCAAAAACCAAGCAAGAAAGAAGAGACAGCGACAAGCAAAGGAGCAACCTGCAAACTCAAACGAATGGAGAAGTTCAGACGACAAAGAAAACAATCCGAAACCTTTGTGTAACGATACGTTGGATCCCAAACAGAATCTCAATCCAAACGGTACGTGGGTCCCGTTGTCTCTGTTATTCTCCTTGCATTCAGCTATATCTCCTCGGTTATAAGAATATCTTGCACATACGACCATAGACTAAAGAATACTCGGCATCCCGTCCGCTCTGCCAAAGACAAGCTTTAGATCGGCCAATTAGTAGTTGGGTGGGTGACCACCAGCGAATACTGGCTGTTGTATGTTTTTGCATTTTTGCGTCTTACTATGAGATACTAGACCTTTTGGCAATTATCGTGTGTCGCACTTTCCAAATCTTGCATTTGAGGCTAATGGTCATTGCCTAGTGAATTGCTCACACCACCTCATCACACCACGCTCTATATTATCCATTGTTTCTCTCGACAAACACACAAACCAAACACCCAAGGGAACGCCATACAAATTGCCATTTCACAATATAAATTCGCGTGCGACTGTTCGCGTAATCGACTTCTTTCCGCGAAACCTTGTTGATTTCGCAGTACGCCTCCCAAAAAAGTCAGAGTATGACATCCTATCTGATGCGGGAAGCATCAGCAATGAAAGCGATGACGATGATCCTGCCGCGAGCCATGACAATGACAGTGGCATAGAAGATGAGCGAAGATGGGAGTGGAGATTTGGCCTGGTCCTTGAAGATGCTATGGGCTCCAAAAGCGAAAAGAAAGCGACCATGGAAGTTTTCGTGGTCGGACAAGATGCAGAATGCTTGCTTAAATTAGACGCTGAAAAGTTCGTTCTATCACACCAGCGTCATCATGCTCATGTTACTGATGTCTCATCCAGTCTCCGCAAATCCCCTGAAGCCTTGGAAACTCTACGTGAGAAGCTTTTCCTGCTCTGGGGAGATCTCGAGGAACGAAAGTCTCGCGAACCTGCAGTGTTTAAACAAATCGACCCAAATCCTCGCTCTCCTAGAAAGGGGGAGCTGCCTAAAAGCAAGCCATTCGAGTGTTGTCTCAAAGAATATGGGGTTAAAAGAAAGGTAAAACAAAGCAACAGCACCGAAGAGTCCGAGAGCGGGAATGACGGCGACAGCGAGAGTGAGAATTGCAACGACCAGAAACGCGTCAAGAGGCGCAACGACTGGGTATGGGAACGCAAATGGAGGATGTTCGGATGTACGATAGTTTGACTGATGCACGGGCGTTTTGAAGCATAGCATTGGCTATTACGGATAAGATACCCATAGCGTCGCTTCTTTGCCCGTAGCTGAAGAGCTGCTACTAGCTGCCCATCAGGTATGCGTTTCGTCATTGATTCATAGATGTCGTGAGCGCCATACCTTCATGTCTTTGACTCGAAATCATTTGCCAATCGTCAAGAACAGCCGATCTCCGACATCCCCCAGGCCTGGGACAATCATTCCTTTCTCATTAATTCTTTCGTCAATCCCCCCAACCCACAATTCAACATTTTCGCTACCATTCTCTTCAGCAGCCCTCTTCACACCTTCCTTGCTCCCCAGCACGCTTATCAACACCACCTTTTTCACTCCCCATTCGAGCAATGTCTGGATCGCCGCGCTCGATGTACCCCCAGTTGCTATGACTGGATCGAGCAATATAGCTATTGATGGGATGGGAAAGGGATCTGGATTGACTGATGTAGGGCGATGGTAGGGCAGATTATTGTAGTACTCGACTGGTTGCAATGTAGTGGGCTCGCGGAAGAGGCCCAGATGGTGAACAGGAACTGGATCAGGTAGGAGTGTCTGCAAGGCTTCGATCATGCTGAGGCCAGACCGTAGGATGGGGACTAGAGCAATGCGTGGAGTGGTGGTTTCAGTAGTGTAGGTGTAGTTGAGTGGGGTTTCAGCCTGCAAGATACTACGGTCAGTGAGTTTTCCATGTTGTCGTGAAAATGAGTTCGTCGGTTGAGGTGTAAACAGAGGCTCACTGTACCGCTTGGGATGTTTTCTAGACACGAGGCTAAGGCCTCGCACCCTAGGATGAGAGCGATGTCATTAACAAGGGCTTTTGTCTCTCGACAACTTGCTTCTTTGGACCGTAGCTGTGAAAGCTTCGCTCGGAGGCATGGATGAGATGACATATGGATATTTGAGGGTAGAGACGCTGAAGCCATCTCTAGCAGGGAAGGATCGCAAATCAGAATGTATTGACAGAAGTGAATGTTGATTTTCGAAAAACGTGATCTCTACAATAAATAAGCCTTGGCGTGCACATCTCTGCGACAGTGTCGATCTCCCGAAGAAACATCGTCACCAATCGCAAACCACCAGAGTTCCGCCACGTCCTAAATCTTGACGTGAACATGGCTGTCTTCTTTTCTTTAATACCTCCTGAAGAACCGTCAGGACAGACGAGGACTATTAGCCTCATCAGTCATCATGCCGCCAGAAGACGAGAACACAGCTCTCGAAGCTGTTCTCCCTCCTGCCGAAGAAGAGCGTCGAAAAGCGCGCCTTTGGCTTGGATACTCAGAGGATAATTTGCGCAGCAGCAGCAGGGCCGCAGAAGGTCAATATGAAGCACAGACTGAGAGAACTCGTCCGGCGCCAACTGGCGATAGGGAACCGCCGCAGACACAAGAACCACGTCAGCCTCGAACGCGGTCAAGGAAATTTGACCCTTTGGAGCCAGAAGAGCCTCACCCGGCGCAAATCGGTGGATCTCAAACATTGCCAAAACGGGAACAGAGCCGTCTTCAAACTCAGTCGAGGAGACCGAAGTACTCAAAGAGAAGCAGCAGCCATCGTGATAGTCAAGAAAGTTACACAGTCCCTGACGATTATGGCAATCTCGATGAAGTGGCAGCCCCGTCTCCTATTGCAAGCCCGCAGAAAGAACGGCAAGAAGGATATTTGGAAGACCGCGACATCGGATCCGATTCGGCAGAAGGAAATCTTGATGAGTTAGCTGCGCCGCCTCCGGTAGCAGAACGTCAAGAAGACGACAACGAAGGACATCTTGAGGATCGCGATGATTCCCCGTCCACAGATGAAACAAAGGGCCAGAAGCAAGAAACTCCTTCGCGGCGCCAACAAGTCTCCAAACTCGCCACTGAGCTCTACACAATATCCTACCTCATCTTCTTCTCGATAATTGGTACTCTCGCCCGCCTTGGTCTGCAAGCCCTTACTTTTTACCCTGGCGCACCGGTGCAGACGGGAGTGTTATGGGCCAACGTCGGTGGCAGCCTGATAATGGGCTTTCTGTCCGAGGATCGAAAGCTATTCCAAGAAGAATGGGGTACAAAGAAAGAGAGACAGGACGACGAAGAGAAGGCTCGCGATCCGAATCGCCGTACTCCATCTATCATACAGAAGCATGCTGCCGTGAAAAAGACACTGCCACTCTACATTGGCCTTGCGACTGGCTTCTGTGGCTCTTTCACGTCCTTCTCATCCTTTATGCGAGATTCCTTCTTCGCTCTTTCGAATGCTCTGCACGTTCCTATATCTCATCCTTCAAGCGCTCCTATATCCGAGACGATGAATGTACATCGCAACGGGGGTTACAGCTTCCTTGCCTTACTTGCTGTACTTATCACTACTATCGGTCTTAGTCTCATGGCTCTCCAATTCGGTGCACACGTGGCACTGTTTCTAGAGCCCTATACACCATCTATACCATTCCTCTTTGCGCGTAAAGTCGTTGACCGCTCCTTTATCTTTCTTGGATGGGGTTGTTGGCTCGGTGCCGTCTTTATGGCGATCTTTCCTCCAGACCGGCCCGGAGGATCAGTGGGCGATAGGTTTTCATACCAAGAAACATGGCGCAGTCAGGCTCTCTTCGCATTGGTCTTCGCCCCGCTTGGATGCCTTCTACGTTTCTATGCATCATTACATTTGAATGGTAGAATCAAAGCTTTTCCACTTGGCACATTCGCTGTCAACATTTTCGGAACGGCTATGGAAGCCATGTTCCTTGATCTACAACGTGTACCGATAGGCGGCATGATTGGTTGCCAAGTTTTGCAGGGGATGGAAGATGGTTTCTGTGGCTGTTTGACGACCGTCAGTACATGGGTAACTGAGCTGACCGCTTTGAGACTGAAGCATGCCTACTTCTATGGTTTGGCGAGTGTGGGTGTTGGTCTAAGCTTGATGGTTGTCATCGTGGGAAGTTTACAGTGGACGAACGGTTTCAAGCAGCCTTTATGTATGAGTTGAAAGTTGAATGAGGAAACCGTTTTCGTTATGCAACCCCCTTTCGCATGAGACTCAACCATATCCTGAGGCGATGAACCAGGAGACTACCCGCCCCGAAAGACAATAATGTCGAAACTTTATCGCAACTGTCTATCGAACGCCCTGCCAGAGGCAAGTTGCTGACAGTCAACTCGCAGCTTGAGTCGCACCTGTGGCCTGGCCTTTTAAGGTATCACAATTGAAGGCACGCGCATTTACGGTTGGAACGATATGTGAAGCAACCCCTGATCAGACAGCAAATTGAAAATCGTGCTGCGCTATTAAGGTTTGCTCGATCATAGGATCTCAAATCCTTTACGTTGACCACTCTCAGTCGGTGTTGCCCGTTCGTTGAGTCGCGGCAGAATTCCCATGAATAACGAGCCCGGGAGAAGCACTGTATAGTATGATGTGTAGACCTGGACGGATCGGGAAATCTTGGGAGTGGACAGTATGCCTTCAAGATACTCCTCCGAAGACTCAAACGTCAGGGTTCTGTCGATGGAGATGTATTTGATGGCAGCATTCACAGGGACATTTATATAGATTAGCAGATAGCTTTCCCTGCTAAAGGAACTCGTAGCCAGATCTGGGTGTATATCTGATGTATACTTGAACAAGACTGTTGACTACAATCCAATCATCAAATATTCACAAAAAGCACAAATGCCAATCTAGATCCACGCA
This sequence comes from Lecanoromycetidae sp. Uapishka_2, assembly GCA_035521555.1. Lineage (NCBI taxonomy): Eukaryota > Fungi > Ascomycota > Lecanoromycetes > Lecanoromycetidae sp. Uapishka_2. The sequence goes on from JASZXT010000173.1 coordinate 40,669, forward strand.
AAATTGACATCCATTTGATTTTCTAATATGGCATTGATTCAAGGCGCTTGATCATGCCCTTCATGGTATGTGTCTTTCAGTACTCTGTGCAATAAATTGAGTCGTTGTTCTACACGCTGTTGAAGCCTTTGAGATCTAGCCCAGCAAAAAATTATCAATGCTCTCGAGCCACTCGGCGTAGTTGGGGGAACTCGACTTTCTTTCAGTCTTTCCAGTAGCAGACTGCTTATCTCATCGCCATGGTCATTCAATTGGTATAACCAAGTAGCGTACACAGAGTCCGTACAAGGTGCTGAATGAAGGACCTTTCAACCTGAAGACTAGAGTAAGACCGAGGAATCAAGTCAGAAGTCCTCGTACGTGGTTTCATAGGTACTCGGTCTTTGTCTCAAAAACATTATTTCCGTTCAGAAGAAATTCAGGGATATTACAGTATCAAATCTAAGGGAGGAGTATCTGGAAGTTTTCAGAGTAACGCTGCGGGCCGCCTATCAGAGCAAAACCTGCAAGATAGGACTCATTGATAGGTAGAGATCTAGATGTTCATAGAGAACAGCGATTGCACAGAGATGCATTTTATCACATGTATCCTTAGGTACGCTTCACTCTCGTGGCGACTTCCCAAGCCACATGGTAAGAAATTGTAAGATACCTTAATTTCATGCATCATCACGCGACATCGAGAATTACTACACGTCAGAACCACAAATGGCCTACTTACTTTATGCATATCGATCCTAGAAAGCGCAACACCTCTCTCCCTCATCGCCAACATGGTGCTCGTCGCTCTGTCAAAATACCTTGCTGTCATCCTCACCACCCTTCTTCTCACCCCACTCGTTCATGCAAATTGTGAATGCGGCTACACTGCAAACTCCACTCTCTACACTGACCTCATTGAAACAGATTTTCTCCACTTGGCAGACATCTTCACAGATACAGATTGGCAGCCGCAGAACTACACCGTCACGCCTGCGCTTGCCCGAGGTCCTTATGGCAAGAACGCGTCTCTGAGCAACGTTGTCACGAACCCGTTGAAGAGCAAGTACGATTGGGCGGGTGATGGAGTCAATGGCAGTGATGCTGGACTGCAGCTATTCGTGAGGGGAGGCATACCACAGAATGGGTTGATACCCATGGCAGAATTGGCGACAGCAAGAGGCGATCTGCTGTATGGGACCTATCGTGTGGGCATGAAAGCCACGTCTGTCAGTGGTACTTGTGGCGCTTTCTTCTGGGTATTTCGAACCTCTGCTGAACGAAGACAACATCTACTAACAGTGCACAGTACTTCAACGACACCCAGGAGATTGATATGGAGTTCCTTTCCAGAGCATTCAACGCCTCATCAAACCCTGTCAATCTCGTACTTCAATCTGCCGAATCTGAACAAGCGGGTTTCAATGCCGCTGGCACGGGCACCTTTCAGATACATCAGCTCCAATTCAATCCCTCAGACGCCTTCCACGAATATCGCTTTGACTGGTCTCCAGAAGCGGTCGCCTTCTACGCCGACGGCGTACCTCTGGATACTATGACTGAGGCAGTGCCCTCTTCACCCGGCCATATTACCCTTTCACATTGGAGCAATGGTGATCCAGATTGGAGCGCGGGCCCTCCCACTAGCGACGCCGTTCTTACGGTGGAGTACTTCAAGGGCTACTTCAACAGCTCGGACCCGAAACGGCAGCAAGACTGGTCAAAGCGTTGTAAGGACCCGAAGGCTATCAATGCGACTTGTCCTATACCTGAGGTTACTGAAGCTCCAAATGGCAATGTTAGTGCCAAGACGTTCTTTTTCAGTATGCAGAAGAATGAGACTGTAAATCAGACTGTGAGTGGAAGCAAGACGAGCGAGGGTGCTTTGTTGGACCCTCCTTTCCACATGCAAGTGGCAAATAGCGTTATGCTGTGGTTAAGCCTCATATGGATGGCGCAATGGGCTCTTTAGTGGAAGGATTGTCATCATCTCGCAAGGCTGTACATAATGAAGTATGGGTATCTAATACCGTGTGATGATTCGGGGCTTGCTTTGTACATTTATACATGCAACACAAGCTGTACACACCGTGCGGTGTCAATGGGCAGCTAAAGTAAGACATTGTTGGGGCCCCTTGCCACGATAGGACATGACGCGCGGCTGGCTCGAGAGTTGGAGTTAGAAGGCTAGCGATTGTATTTGGACCGAAGCTGATAGATGTAGAAAACTTCTGTAAAATACCTTACAATGCGAGCTTTGAAGCTCCTTTTAGGAAAAGAAAAGATGAAAGCCGATAAGTCTATTTTCGTCGTCGCCTCAATTTTGCCTCCGCAGATCATGACCAGTTCCCCTGCCAAGCCCCTGACTGACCGAATCAGGCCAGTGGATCCACTCCTTGGTCGACAACAATCAGCTTACGGCCTCAATCCTCATCGAGATCATCTTCGCGATAGACTGTCGTTACAGCGTCTCCTATGTTTCTCTCATGACCACCAAGATTTCTTTGTTCAGCCTTCAATGCTACGATTCGGACATCGGAACAAAATTACAGGCCTGTACCATTCATGACCACGATTCCAATCTTCTTGCCTCACGACCTATATTCGCTTGGCTTCGAACGACTTTCAACTTCACTACTAGAGCTCTCAAAGACAGCAAGAGTTGCATACAGATCGGGTTACGAGGAAAGCGCGTTGAAAAGTCCTAGTGGCTTTTGATCGTCAAGACTTCGGCCAACGAACGCATCTACGAAACGACATTCAAATTCCCACAAACGACATCCACAAGTCAATCTCGTTGATCCCATACTGATAATTCTCCCACGATACCCATCAGGCCTTCGGGTCCTCTGCAATAACTTCTCTTCAAAACATCAAAATACAATAATCAAACAACAACCCACAATGCTCGTCACCAGCATCCCCATCTTCCTCCTCCCCTTCCTCGCCACAACGCAAGTTCTCGCCCAAATAC